>BQNB010009135.1:0-68495 GCA_026074375.1 Tanacetum coccineum
TTTTTATAACTTTTACAAAACATTTTTATATTTAAAAGAAATGTTTTATTCAAAATAAATATTTTGAATTCAAACTTTCTACTTAAAAACAGCTAGAAATGTTTCAGAAAACACCTCACTGATCGAGTCAATAGTATATATATATATAATATAGGTAAATCAGTAAATCACTTTAAACAAAAGCAATAAACCAATTCACAAATAAAATATAATTCCGGAAGTATCGACTTCGAAAGTAACCCCTTCTAGTCGTTTACCGGGTCGTTTATGTTCCAACGAGGCGTGAATTGAACTTCGTGTTGAGATTTGTGATCGGGATTTTGAATAGATTAAAATTTTGGTTTTGGATTCTAATTTCTACAATGATAATGCAAATAACAAACAAAGACAAGCAACAATTAAAACAATTACCAAATAAGCACGAAAAAACGCAAACGGGATTCTAACAACGCACTCTAAAAACCTAAAACTTCAAATTTTGACCCTAGAAAAGCAAATTTAATTTTTAAAAGTCCTAAATGATAAAAGAAAATTTCAGAAAAAAAAATTATATTTTTTTGACTTTTATTTAATTTATTATGAGTTAAAAACACTTTTAATCTAAAAATATTATTAAAAATGCTAAACTAAATAAAAATTTGAAAAAAATAAGAAAAGTACTTTGAACAGTTTAGAACTTAAGAAAAATAAAAGAGTTTGACCAGCTTATTTGATTCAGCTGGAAATAAGCCCTTAAGGGCTGATAGGCTAAATGGTAAAAAGGTGTTAAAAGAATTATTTATGAAAGACTTAACGAAAAAGTCCTAAGGGCGCATATGGTAAAGGGTGTGTGTGTTAAAGCGTTAGGTGGTTAAGGTTGAGGTCCAGGGTTCGAACCTGGGCTTCCCTATACTGCCTAACGTTTTTGTTTTTTTTATTTGCTAAATTTTTTACCACTAATCAATAAGCTCTAAATAAGCACTTTTTGTGAAAGCACTTTTTCTAAAAGCCACTAATAAGCCAAAAATAAGATACTTAAAGTAGCAGTTTTAACTTAAAAGCTTTAAGGCTTTTAAGTCTAAACTGTCTTTGCCTAAAAGCTTCTATAAGCTTAAGCTTAAACCTAATAAGCTTCTAAAACCTTGAAATACACTTAATAAGCATATCTAAGACCAAAATAAGCAAACTACATAAGCTGGAAATCAGATAATAAGCAATAAGCAATTTTGATGAAAATTCAAAGAAAGTGACAGAGGGACAGTTTTTAAACTCAAAAATAAGCTATTAAACTAATAAGCTAGACTTTAAAAACTCAAAACAGATTAAGCTAGTACTATAAGCTACTTAGAAAAACAAAAGTTAAGGATTTTGAAATATTTATAAGCTATGAAAAAGCTAATTTAAAATGACAGTTACACTATGTTTTTGGTTTTTTCAAGTTTTTATAAAAGAGTAAAGTGCTAACTGCAAGCCTAAATAAAAGAAATGAAAACTTTAATCCTAAATAAGCTTAAACGGATAGGATTTAGACACCAAAGAACTAATAATAACAAAATTTAAGACTTAAAACAGATTATCACTAGGTAAAAATGAGGATCCAAAAGTGGTTTTTGAATTTGTGAAACAAGCATAGATGACAGATTTGCCCAAAATATTGAAACCAATGGAACAGTAACAAGGACTTTTAGAACATATTCAAGAGATGATTTTGATTGTATTTTGACACTAAAAACACAACTTCAAACTTCTTGATCAAAAACCAAATTTATGACAAATTGAATACTTAAAAACTTCACAAATTAGAACAATGATTTAGAGAACTTAAGACTTATTGAAAAATTACTTCAAACTTAATTAATTATGATCCAAAACTGATTTATGATCAATCCAAATACTAGCATCACACATAATTTCAAAGGGCAAGTCCCAATCGGGGGTAACTAATATCGAAGCTTCAGTTAATTTCTTCTTAAGGGTCTCAAACGCCTCTCTACACTCGGTCGAGAAAATGAATGGAGTCTCTTTTTCAAGAAGATGGATCATTGGCCGGGCGATTTTAGAAAATCTTGAATAAATCGACTATAAAACCCGGCGTGACCTAGAAAACTCTGAATTCCTTTAACGGACATGGGAGGAGGTAATTTTGCAATAACATCAAATTTTACCCTATCTACTTCAATCCCAAATTTCAAAATCTTGTGGCCGAGGACTATAACACCCTGTGTTTTCAAGTCATTGACGACATCAATAAATTCACAATGTACCTTTTTGAATTGTACGTGTTTGCTTAAAATGGTAAACGTTAGGTTAAATCGCGTACGCCAAAAATTAGCGTTCAATGTAAACGGGCATCAAACAATTAAATGTTTACATCAAGCAAGGGTTATATAATTATTTTAAGGATAATTATTAACTTTGTTCATTTTATTTTTATCGGATACGTAAAGTGTATACGTTTCGCGATAAATTGCGTTTAGGCACTCCCGGAACCACAAAAACTTTTCTACGCTTCAACAAATACCCACTTTTATACCCAATACACAAAAAGTACTCGTTCCCAGCTAATCTTTCTAACATTTGGTCCATGAACGGTAACGGGAAATGGTCTTTTCGGGTAGCATCGTTAAGTTTCCTATAGTCAATACAAACACGCCACCCGGTAACTAGCCTAGTCGGAATTAACTCATTATCTTCATTAGTCACAACAGTCATTCTACCCTTTTTGGGTACACAATGCACGGGGCTAACCCACGGACTATCTGAGATAGGGTAAATCAATCCAACATCAAGGAGTTTTACAACTTCCTTTTTGATAACTTTATGAATTTTTGGATTAACCCTTCTTTGATGTTGGACTGCCGGTTTAAAGTCATCCTCCATTAAGATTTTGTGAGGGCAAAATTGCGGGTCAATACCCTTAATGTCGGAGAGTTTCCAAGCAATTGCTTGCTTGTGAGACTTTAAAACCTTTATGAGGTGTTCCTTCTCTTCGTCTTTCAAGTTTTTAGCAATAATGATGGGTAATTTATTGGTACCCTCCAAAAATGCATACTCGAGATGAGAAGGTAAGTCCTTGAGTTCAAGCTCCGGGGGTTCATCAATTGAGGATTTAACGCTTTTAAGTTCTTCATACTTTAGGTTCTTCGGAAGGAGAGGAGAGTACGAGTCGTTATTTAACATTTCTTCAATTAGACGAATGTCTCCTTCCGGATTAAATTCAGCATCATCAACTCCTGGTGGAACTGAGTCTCTTGCAAGATAAGCTTCAATTTATTCTAAAATGAATTCACCTCCCTCAAATGGGGTAAGGGGGAAGATTTAGCAATGATTGGTTCAGAAGTTGGAGTGGGATTGCCACTCTCGGAATTGTCAGAAAATCCTAACACTTCTTGAGAATACTCCTCACAAGCTATATCGATGACATCGATTCGGTTAATTGATTCAGCATCATTGTAGGAGTATCTTGAAGTGTTACCAACTTAGAATGTTATGGCTTTATCACTCACTCTAAGAGTTAATTCTTCACCGTAAACATCAATCAAAGCTCGTGACGTCCTCAAAAAGGGTCTCTCGAGAATTAAGGGAACTCAAGGATCGACAACATAATCTATGACTACAAAGTAGGCCGGAAAATGGAACTTTCCTACTCTCACAAAGACATCTTCGGCAATGCCGGTTGGTCTAGTAGTAGACCGTCCGCAGCTCAAGAATCATTTGAGTATGGAGTATTTCGGGAGGAAGGCTTTCCTCGATATGGAGAGAGGCATCAAGTTGATGCTTGCACCAAGATCGGCCAAGGCTAAGCATTCAACTATCTCTAGAAAATTACATGGAATGAGGAATTTACCAGGGTCTCCTAGTTTTTTGGGTAGCTTCTTTAGGATAACCGCCGAATAATTCTCATTCACCGGTGTATTGGCAAATTCAAATAATTTCTCCTTATTGCTAAGAAGATTCTTAAATGTGGAAGCGAATTTGGGCATGTAGAGTAAAGCATCCGTGAAGCTAAGATCGAAGTGTAAGCTTGGAAAGATTTGAAGAAACTTCATCATTTGATGGTCGTCTCTTTCTCAGAGCTTTTGGTTGTTGAGTCTTAAAGGATAATGTAAATTCGATTTAGGCTTAGGAATGTTAACGGGCTCAAAGGTTGGTGCTTGAGTTTGGACATCCAGAGGTTGGACTTTTTCGGTACTTGGTTGCACCGGATCCTTTGTCACCTCGGGCTCTCTTTCCACCACCTTAGGATAAGGAGAGAAAGGATGAGGAATGGGAGGTCCATCGTAAGAAACACCACTTTGGGTAGTGATTGCTTTGAAGTAACCTTTTGGGTTAACAACGGTATTGATAGGAAGAGAACCCGAACCCGAAGGTTTGTTCATTTGAAAATAGAAATTGCTCACATATTCTCAGCTGGTTGTTTTGTTTCAAAACGTGGCCTGAAATTCATTTGTTCAACTCAGTTTTTCAATATTAAGATTTTGATTTGCATAGCTCGCATGTTTGTACATTAAGTTACCATGTAATTTGTGAGTCATTTGATGGAGCAACTGAGTTGGTTGAGTTGGAGCTCGGTAAGTTAATTTTCCTTGGTTGTAATTATTTCCCCGGTTCTGATTGTTTTGAACTGGTGGAAAACTGGGTGGTCGAACTTGATGAGCTACAACTCGGAACGACAGTGTCCAGCATCCTGATATAGATTACTATTGCTGCAGAAACATATGCTTGATATTAGTCTTGATAACTGCCATGGTGGCAAGACACTGGTAGTAAGGGTGTGGTCCACCACAAGTATCACAACTCTCTTCAACCGCTTTAACGGAAGCTGGAGGATGGGTTGTGTTTTTAAGAAGCAAGGCCTTAACGGCATCGGTGAGTGCAACAACATCGGGTGAAAGACCCGAGGTAGAAGTGTTCATACTCACTTTGGCAACAACCGGTCTGTTTTGTAAAGTGCGAACTTTTGACTTATTCTCGATAAGGGTTAAGGCATCCTTAGGAGTCTTAGTCAAAAGATTTCCACCAGCGGCTGCATTTAACGAATCTTGATCGGTTGATGTTAAGGAATTATAAAAAAGTATCAATTTGGTGTAATTCTGTGAAACCATGATGTGGGCATGCACAAAGGAGATCTTTAAATCGCTCCTATGCCTAACAAAATGATTCATCAAATAGTTGCAAAAAAACCGTAATCTCATTTCGGAGATTTGTGATTTTTGAAAGAGGAAAGAATTGGTTAATGAATTTGGAAACAAGATCTTCCCAAGTCACTATAGAGCGAGGGGGTTCTTTTTTGAGCCAAATCCGGGCATACCCCCTCGATGGAAAACACGGAAAAGCATAAGCATAATCGACAATTAGCACATCTATACATACTTAATCGTCGAAGTAATCTTGTTGAACCAACGAATATGAGCATGAGGATCTTCCTTCTCAAAATTGCAAAATTGCTTAGACGTTACAAGATTGAGTAAACCGTGATTAAGCTTAAAATTCTCCGCTAGAATAGCGGGAATAACGATCGCATCTCCGTAACCTTTGGTGGGTGCTTGGAGCAATTCCGCCATATTATATGTATCGGCTATTGTAACTACTGGTTTTTCAACAATAGTCGGATCGACTTGTTGGGAATGTTTTTTATTACGACGTCTTCTGGGAGTTGTTGACGGTTCGACAACTGGACCTGACGAACGAGTGCGCATGCACTAAAAACAAATCTTTTATTAAAAATTAAACACAAAAATTCTTTTTGGCAACCGGAAGTCAAAGGTGCACGGTAGCTCTTTAGAAAAACACACAAATAAGCGGAGGAGCGGGTAAGCGCGAAGCATTTTAAAAAACCTTCTCCTTTCGGGTCAAAGTTCGTTAGATCAACCCTCCTTATACCTCTCTTCTAGTTTTTAATCCTAAAGATAAGCCGATTTAACAATTGACAACTCGATTTCTTTTGTTGTTTGTTTTTAATTTTTTTGGATTTTTGATTACTTTATAATATTTTTGTATTTTTTTATACATAAGAAAATATTCACAAAAACAAGAATATCTTCCGAGGAAGGATCTTCAAAAAACAATCTTCAAACGATAATTTGAAATTCGTAACAAAGCCTCCCTGGCAACGGAGCCAAAAAACTGATCGAGTCAATAGTATATATATATAATATAGGTAAATCAGTAAATCACTTTAAACAAAAGCAATAAACTAATTCACAAAAAAAATATAATTCCGGAAGTGTCGACTTCGAAAGTAACCCCTTCTAGTCGTTTCCCGGGTCGTTTATGTTCCAACAAGGCGTAAATTGAACTTCGTGTTAAGATATATGATCGAGATTTTGAATAGATTAAGATTTTGGTTTTGAATTCTAATTTCTACAATGATAATGCTAATAACAAACAAAGACAAGCAATAATTAAAACAATTACCAAATAAGCACAAAAAAACGTAAACGGAATTCTAACAACGCACACTAAAAACCTAAAATTTCCAATTTTGACCTTAGAAAAGCAAATTTAATTTTTAAAAGTCCTAAATGATAAAAGAAAATTTTAGAAAAAAGAATTATATTTTTTTGACTTTTATTTAATTTATTATGAATTAAAAACACTTTTAATCTAAAAATATTATTAAAAATGCTAAACTAATTTATAAAAATCTGAAAAAATAGGAAAAGTACTTTGAACAGTTTAGAACTTAAGAAAAATAAAAGGGTTTGACCAGCTTATTTGATTCAGCTGGAAATAAGCCCTTAAGGGCTGATAGGCTAAATGGTAAAAAGGTGTTAAAAGAAATATTTATGAAAGACTTAACGAAAAAGTCCCAAGGGCGCAGATGGTAAAGGGTGTGTGTGTTAAAGCGTTGGGTGGTTAAGGTTGAGGTCCAGGGTTCGACCCTGGGCTTCCCTATACTGCCTAACGTTTTTGTTTTTTTTATTTGCTAAATTTTTTACCACTAATCAATAAGCTCTAAATAAGCACTTTTTGTGAAAGCACTTTTTCTAAAAGCCACTAATAAGCCAGAAATAAGATACTGAAAGTAGCAGTTTTAACTTAAAAGCTTTAAGGCTTTTAAGTCTAAACTGTCTTTGGCTAAAAGCTTCTATAAGCTTAAGCTTAAACCTAATAAGCTTCTAAAACCTTGAAATACACTTAATAAGCAGATCTAAGACCAAAATAAGCAAACTACATAAGCTGGAAATCAGATAATAAGCAATAAGCAATTTTGATGAAAATTCAAAGAAAGTGACAGAGGGACAGTTTTTAAACTCAAAAATAAGCTATTAAACTAATAAGCTAGACTTTAAAAACTCAAAACAGATTAAGCTAGTACTATAAGCTACTTAGAAAAACAAAAGTTAAGGATTTTGAAATACTTATAAGCTATGAAAAAGCTAAGTTAAAATGACAGTTACACTATGTTTTTGGTTTTTTCAAGTTTTTATAAAAGAGTAAAGTGCTAACTGCAAGCCTAAATAAAAGCTGGTAAATAAGCTCTAAAACCCAAAACAAGCTCAAACAGATTAAGCTTGATATGCAAACTACTTAAGCTATGAATTTTAAGGCTTAAATCAAACTTTTGCTAACTTAAATTTGAGATTGAAAAAGGGCTTTTAAAACTTTTAAGAACTAAGAAGTACACTTGACAGATTGTGACTTAACTCTCACAAGACAAATGCACACTTAAACTAGACCTATTCTACTGCATATAAAGCCAAGATCAAGCATGAAAACAATACCTACAAGCACCTAATCAAGTTCTAAGCAAATAAGCCAAATATCAAACTCAAAACACCTCAGATTAAAACTATGAATAGATTAAACACAAAACTTGATATTTGAACCTTAAAAACTTATTAAAAATGACTTATAGACCAAGTTAAAACTTGTTGAAAATGACTTAAGGGACAAAAGAGGCTTAGGCAGCACTAACTTGTGTTAGTGCTGCTTATGCCAAACACCCCTTTAAAATCTGTTTTTGCATTTTTATACTACAAAAGTTTAAATTAAGCTGAGACTTGCGATTAAACAACTAGATTAAAGCTAAATGTTTAATAAGATCAATCATAGAAAATAAGCAAAATGTTTAATAAGATAAATCAAGCAAATCCTCAAGGAAAATAAGTACTCAAACATAAGCTAGGCTAAAATGCATATTTTTGGATTTTTAAGACAATTTTTATTAAAACTAAACAAGACATGAAAACACTTTATGAAAACCTTTAAGACAAATGTAATAAGCAATATAAAGACTGAATAAGCATAAACAAGTAGGAATTAAGAAGAATTAAGCACTAATAAGCAAAAATAAGCATAAAACTAACAATGTGAAACTTACTTAACCCTTTGCTCTAAACAAGGGCTTAAGAGCTCTTAAGAGCTTAATTGCTTATGTTGTTGAGTAACATAAGCCCATCCCTTTTTGGCTTATCATCCAAAAGCTTGAAAATCATATAACAGTAATGAAATAGGAATCAAAAACTTGACTTTTTATTGAATAAACTTTGAGAGTACAATTCTTTGGAAGTAAAATAGCTTATAACAAAGCTTAAAAACAGAGTATTGAATACAAAAAAAATAAAATGCTGGAAAAAGAAATAGATAAAAGATGATCCTCAAATGTGAATTCTTCTCCCTATTTATAGGGTAATGTTGTGATGTGAAGCTGCCAACTCCTTCAATTCTTCCCAATCATGTCATATTTGCTTACGGAAAGCAATAAGAATAGCCAATCAACGTTAAAACGCCATTTGACTTTGTCCCTTGTTGTTTACGCGTTTACTTGTCCAATATGAGGCTTTGAATGTGCCCACGTGGCACTGGCTTGTGTCAGGGATCGAGTAGGAGTGTGTTGAAGGTGTTCGCAGCATTGGAGAACTGGGAGAGGGCTTCGGGGTGGATTTGGCTTCTTGGTTTTTTTTGGGCCTTCCCGCCTTTTTTCGGGTGTATTATTTTATTGTATTTCTAAATTTGGGATAAAAAGGTTAAAGACGTTAAGGTTGGGGACTAACGGTGCAATAGGTTAGGTACTAACGGTGTAATAACAGGTGTATGGGTAATGGTTTGGTTTTAATAGGTTTTGAGGACGTAAGGGAGGCCGGTTTATGGTTTAATGTTTTTGGGCTTTTGTGGTATAAAGGCTTAATGGGCTGACTTGGCCCATCAACTTGGGTTGGGTTGGCCCACTAAGATGCATACGCCTTTGACTTCGATTTTCCACGCTCTTTCCAATCCTGTGCTCGGTTTTGTTCGGTTTTTGCCTTGTTTTTTTCTTTTTGTAAATATCCGTTACGTGCACAGTAAATAACACAAAACAAGCATATATTTGGCATTTTCTGTCTATTTTTGGTTATTTAAGCTTGTTTTATTAAGATAAAGGTATGTGTATTTAAGCACACACCACTATAGGATACGATTTTAGGGCCTAAAAACCATATTGTACCTCTTCCAATTCATGTTTTAATCAAGTAAGGTTTACTTAATCATTCAATATGTCTATGTGTTGTTTGATCTATTGTTCTTGCTTTATCTTTAACATGCTTGGCTAAACCTATTATTGTGTTTATTTATGATTGTATGAAACCTAGAATGTAGATCTTAGTGATGTTGCTTCTTGTGATGGATGTGCACGTTAGGTCTTAGAAAACCAGCTTTCTGTCTATAATCGCTGTTGATATGTCTAGGGAAACGTGATTGTGTAGAAAGGATACCATCGGGTAACAGTCTTCATACTACCTTGCCCCCTAATATGGTTGATCCACTTTTAATGTATTTTACATGCACTTAGTAAACTCCTAGGGGCCGTGTAATAGTCTTCATACTACCTTGCATGTGCGTTGCTCTAGCGGCATACTAAGTAGACGGCGGGTTCGTGTAATTCGTTCATGCTTTAGGAAATAGTTACACAGATCATCACAAGGGTGACAAGGCAACAACACTAGGAGAAGCAATCTAGGGAGTAATACATGATTAAATAGACACAATCTTTTATCTTATTGTTATCACCATTAGTTTAGATTATTATTAGTTTAATTAGCTAAAACCAACCCACCTCTCAATTATATGATTTACTTGCTTTCCATAAAATACAAAAATACAAAAATAATATTCCTTCAACCTTTAGAATTATGTTAGACCGTGATCAAGCCTTCTCAACCTATTCCCCGAGTGAACGATAAACAACCCCGAGTCTTGCTATACTACACTACAACGATTAGGTGCACTGCCTAGGGAGTTGTAAAACTTCTCGTGTAGAAGTCCTACGACAACCACACATCAAGTTTTTGGCACCGCCGCCTAGGGAATAGTTAGGTTTTGATCATAGTTTAGCTTAGTTCTACTTGCTTGAATCCTTTCAAGTAAGATTTAATTCCCCCACATTAGCTTTCTTGCAGTCTATCTTTTCTCCGTGTTAATTATTTCGTAACCCATTCTCGTCTACCACCATGGGAGATGAGAATCCTATCCGTACGTTAGGAGACTACTCCAAACCAAGCTACGAGAGCTATAGGAATACCATCGAGCTCCCTGTAGGGAACAACGTGGTACCTCTTCGATCCGACACCATCCGGTTAGTGCAAAACGGATGCTCATTCCACGGACTTCGGTCCGAGGATCTAAATCAACACCTCAAGGACTTCCTTAAACTTGTGGACTCACTTGACATTGATGGTGAAAATAGGGAAAGAACGCGCCTGCGTTTATTTCAATTTTCCCTACGCGATCAAGCTAGAAATTAGCTTGAACGCCTTCTTGCAGGATCCATCTCCACATGGGAGGATCTTACTACCCGATTCCTTACTCAATTCTTTCCACTAGGAAGGACCGCAAAACTTCACAACGATATCTTGATGTTCAAACAACATCATGGAGAATCTTTATCCGAAGCATGGACTCGTTTCAAAGACTTACTCCAAAAAGTCCCTGATCATGGCATCGATCTTTGGCTCCAAGTCCAAATTTTTTATGACCATGTTAATCCCATCACGAGATGAACCATTAACCAATCGGCCGGTGGTAAGCTTCGTGACCTCAACCCCAAAGAATCCAGGGCAATATTAGAGGACCTCGCCCTCTATGACAACGAAAGTTGAAACGACCCAAGGGATTTCATTAAGCCGGTCCCGAGTACATCCGACCGCCGTTTAATCGAGCTCAAAAATCAAGTTCAACGCTTGATGGAAGCTCATCTTGCTCCGACACAACCTACCCAAGTAAACAAAATCACTACCCCATGTGATATCTGCAGTGGTCCCTACGACACTCGGCATTGCATGGAGAACCATGAACAAGCCTTCGTTGAATACGCATCCTCGCGTACCGATGAAGCGGGAGGTAAGTGGTATACCTTTAAGCCCGAGCAAAACAATCTTGGTGACACCTATAATCCGTTATGGAGAAGTCACCCGAACCTAAGGTGGAGACAACCTCAAAACTCCCAAAATAATTTTTCAAACCCACCTAACAGGTTCCAACCCAACGGTTCGATCCCGAACCGTTCCTTCAACAACCGTCCTCAAAATTTTAACAATCAATCAAATATAAAAGGACTAGTTTCCGAATTCATGGCATCTCAAGACGCTAGACTATCCAAGTTTGAAGCCGATTTCAAACAACAGCAAAGCGAGATGACCAACAAAATTGACATCGTGTTGAAGGCCATCACCGACCGAATAACCGACATGCTGCCTAGCAATACGGTTAAGAACCTGAAACTGGGGACCCATCCAGTAACACCCCTTTAAATTCTCAAAAAGCATTTTAAAGCTAAAACAGATTTTGAGGATCATTAAAAATGCAAAACAGATTAAGCACAATGTATATTAAGGACATTTAAGCAAATAAAACTCAGAAATAAGCACTTAACAATAAGCAAACTCATATAGCTATTTTTGGCTTTTTTGGACAGATTTTATGAAAACTAAATAACACTTAGAACCAGATTATGAAAAGCAATCTAAAAGAAGTAATAAGCAATATTAAGACCAATTAAGCACAAATCAGCAGTAAAATAAGCACTTGAATAAGAAAATGACAAAATAAGCTTTTTGAATGAAAAATGGAACACACCTTAATCCTTTGCTTAAACAAGGATGTAACAAGCTCTAGCTTATTTTCATAAGCTAGTAAGCACCAATAAGCCCATCCCTTTTTGGCTTATAACAAAACTTAAAACAAAGTATTGAATACAAAAAGTAAAGTTAAAAATGCTGGAAAGAAAAGTATAGCTACCAAAAAAAACTCCTCTCGCTACTGGTATCATCTTATCTATTTATATCCGTGAGGAGAAGGGTCTAGGCTTTAAAGGGGCATGTCAATCTCACCAATCACTCAACTTGATCCTCAATCATGATCTTGGCCCTTGACTTCCTCTAATCATGTTATAATCTCTTATAGAAAGCCATAATTATCGCCAATCAACATTAAACCCGCACATTTATTGCTTTGACTCAGTGGAAGGGGGGTTTATCCTGATTTAGGCCTTCGCTCCCTTTTTCAGAATATTTAATTATAATTCAAATTTGGAAGATGCAGGGTAACGAGCGTTTGGTGTTGAGGACTAACGGTGTAAGGTGTTGAGGACTAACGGGGCTAGGGAGTTAACTGGGTTATGGTTAAGTGGATTTGGTGGGCTTTTGGGCTTTTTATGATCAATGGGCTAGTTTTAAAGGCTTAACGGGCTAACTTGGCCCATTAACTTGGGTTGGGTTGGCCCACTAAGATGCATACGCCTTCGGCTTTGGTTTTCCACGCTCTTGCCAATCCCGTGCTTGGTTTTATTTGTTTTGGCTTTGTTTTTATCTTTTTGTGAATATCCGTTACATGCATAGTACATAACGCAAAACAAGCATATATTTGGCATTTTATGTCCGTTTTTGGTTATTTAAGCTCGTTTTATTTAGATAAAGGTATGTGTATTTAAGAACATACCAAAACCCCTCATACTAAACTATTGCCGTGTCCTCACGCAATGAAATAAATCCATGTTCAGAAAACCAAAAATTTCAATCCCCTTAAATTAAATACCTTAAAAAGTAGCAAAGTGTAAATTTTAAAGGGATTAAGAAATTACTAGTTTTTTAAACACTCCCCGTTTTTACCATTTTCTTTCTTGCACACATATTTTTCTTATTTTACATTATATACAACATGCTTGACTTTCATTATTGATCATAACTTTTAGGATCACTGAATAAGAAACACCTCAATCCTAAGGTGCCCTAGAAGGATAAATTCATCGTCCTTGATTTTTCACTTATTCCCAAACTAAGCTTAAAATGAAATCATTGTTAATTACAAGTTGGGATGCTAACGCTACTCATATTTGCAATTTCTGTAAAACTCTTCATCCCGACAGATATTATATATTAAGGTGTGTGTGCTCAGTTTGAATTTTGACCATCCAACCCACGTTTTTAGATAGTTATAACCTTTCCAAGTTTCATGTTCCACTTTTAGTTATATGAATTCAAATGTAAGATTGTCCCATGTAGCAACATTTCTTCTCGTCGCATCCCAACCTCGTCGGCTAAGTGATCGGGCTTTGACACCCCTCAGAGAATAATTTGTCGAGACTTTCCGACCTTTGAACCCTGTACTAAAAACTTTCCGTAAAACTTAGTAAGTTTATAACTCAAAGCAAGCTAATTTCTGCAAAATTAAGACATTGTAGGTAAGTTAATTCTTTTAGAGTGACTTTCTTCTCTAAACCTCCCGACCTCATCGGTCAAGTGCCCAGGCTTTTAACACCCCACACAGAATACTGATCAGAATTAACTAACGTTCGGTTTCAAAGTTTTGTAGGGATTAACAAGTTTAAGTTCAAAAGAATGTTTAAATTTTAGAAAAAAGACATTTTCCCTTTATTTATTAAGCAAGATATACTAGCAACATTATTATATTTTTCACATCATTTTCATTTTTTCATTCATTTTTTTCTTTTTTTAAAACATTTATATTTACACCGTATAAATGGAAAATTTCTTTTTAGAAAATTAAAACATATTTTTGATCAAAAATTCTTATTTATCAATTCATCGATAAAGCTTTTTACTCTAAAAATGTTGATCTTAACGGACTTTTAAGAGTGATAAAACTCTAACTTGTATTTCAAAAAGAGCATGTATTATTAGTCATTTTAGAAGCTACTGGGAGAAAAAGCCACAAATTATACTTATGAGCTTTTAAGATTTCCAACTAATCCTTGCTTAGCATTCCAACTTATATTTAACTCTATCATTTCTCGTTCTTCGCAAATTTAAAATCTTTAATAAAAAGATCCGCGAAAGCTTAGCCAAATAAAATTAAGCTTTGCATTTTTAAAGTCATTTATGAAAACTTGCAAAATCTTGTCCTTTTGAGCTAGAATTCGCATTTTAAAGCTTCTTGTATAAAAGACTAGCAAAAGCTTATACATTTATACAGGTTAAGGGAGTATGCTAGAGCTCAACATGCTCGGTCAAGTCAAAAATTATTCTTATTCTCACCAGCAGAAAGTCAACATTTGTGATAAACACTTATTTTGTTTTTGTAATTTTTTTTAATAAAATCATATTTTTTTTATATTTTCTTGTAAAAACAGGGATACGTGAAAGACATAGACAAATGCAAGTGGGATCAAATTGATAGATTCCCCTCTCATACTAGAACGATACATTGTCCTCAATATGGGGGTTGCCACCCCCTTATACTAATTTCAACGCTTATTCCTAATACAAAAGGGAATCTCACGTAAATCTAAAGCCGTTTATTAATTATGCCAAAGATTAAACGTTAGTCAATAAGATCAAGGATATAGGATTCCTAAAATAAGCATGCAAAGGAATGAAGACCGAGTGAGCGTTGGATAAAACCACAAGCACGAGAGTCTTCATAATCTGGGTAATCCTGACAAATCATCACAGACAACAAAAACAAAAGATTAGAAGAGGCGAGCCCCCTCACGTCACATTTATTAGAAAATAGACAGAAAACAGAAACACGAGTTACCTCCCGAGAAGCGTTTATTTTTGTTAACCGAGTCTTGAGCCTGACTCGATCCCCCATGCTTGATTTGGTCAAAGAGGATAAAAATGGAGATAAGAAACATCCAAGATTGGCATGTCCCCTCCATAGATCATCGGGCTTTCATTAAGGAAATTATGAATGATCTTGAAAGCTTTAAAGCCCTGATGAGATAAGAGATGAGGAGATTTCTCCTCTTTTGAAACAAGAATTCCTGGTTTGAAAACTTTGTCCTCAATTTTGGATGAAAATGGAAGCAAAGTTTCAAGCACTGGAGAAAGAGGGTCACTGATGAATGAGATAGAAAATTTATTCAGTGATAGAGATCTCTTGGATTGGACTTCAATGGATATTCCTGGATCGAAAGTCTTGTTTCTATTTCTGGAAGGAAAAGAAACTACAAGATCGGATCCGCTGAAATCAGTAGAAAGAGTGAAGTCCAGATCCTGACAAAGGGTAGGATGGGTGGGTAAAACTCTAGGTTCTCTAAAAATATCTTCCACAACAACTCTAGTCAACTCGCCCGGATCAGGTTCATACTCAAGAAAAATATTATCCTCTTCAGAGTCATAGCCGTCACTATCAATACCCGGTGGTATCGAGTCATCCGCAGCAAGAAATATATCGATCTCCTCTATAAGAGAGTCATTATCCTTAACGGGGATAGGAGATGAGGAGAAAGATTTGATTATGGCATCAGAAATTTCAGAATTAAGTTCTTTCGGAGGTCGAGGAGATGAGTTATCATATAATAACTTCTTAATAAGATGAATATCTTCCTTCGGATCAAAGTTGGTTTCAGCAATTCCCGGTGGAATTGGATTGATAAGAGCGAGCTCACCGGCGAACTCCTCAAGAAGGAAATCAATCTTAGGGGAAGTTATCATGGTATCTTTATTAAGCAATGATTCTATAAGATCGGACTCTGCTTTAAAGTGATGTGGATCTATCTTAGTGAAAATGGTTTCTTCATCAAAAAGAGGGTTCGAATAAATTTTGAAATTTTCCTTCGGAACGTCCTCATCAGAAGATGACTCGTCATTACTAGAGGTAGAATCGTTGTAAGAATCAAAGAGAGGATTAGAAAAAGTCATAAAATCATTACAAACGGGCACATCACACTCACTTTCAATATCGGATAAATCCTCGGACTCACTTGGGGTTAGCTTAAGGTCCTCAACACTAGACTCATTTTCTTCGTCCGATTCCGTTTCCAGAATAGTGTCAAGATGCTCATCCTCCATTATGAGAGAGTTCGTAATCGGAAAGTCAGGTGTGATTGCAACAAGGGAATTCTTATAATATTCCCTCACTTGAATAGTATACTCCTCGTCGTCATCATTATCGAAAATAGGACACTTCCAATATTGAGTACAAATTTTAGCTGCTTGCTCTTCCTGCTTTAGTTGATTCGAAGTATTACTAAGAGTTTGTAAATCTTTAGAGAGTTGAAGCAGCAATTCTTGCATACTTTCTGTATCATTATGCTTTTCTTCCAAAGTTTGCATAACTGTAAGAATACTCTTCTCAGCTAGCAATACTGCAATACTCTTTTCTTCAGGAGGTTGATTATTATTTTTCAAACAGGTTCGTATAGCTTTGATTAGTTTCTCTTTAGCAAGCAACATTTCTGTACTCATTTCCTGACGAGGTTGATGAATGACGGGATACTGCGGGGGTTGGAATTGGTCAAAACCGAAAGAAGTAGAATGATTCATCGGTTGACATTCAAAAGTCGCATGAGGACCCCCACAGTCTTCACAACAAAGATATTGCTGTGGAAAACTTGGTGAAGTTTGTGGAAAATTACAAGGTTTTGATTGAAACACGGGTCTTGATTGTAAACAAACGGAACTTGTGATGGACAATCGTAACCATAATGAGCGTCGTTCCCACATAACTCACAATTAGAACATGGACATCCATATTCATCACTCAGACTTCCACAGAAGACACAGATGAATTGGACGGATGATTCCATGAGAATTAAACAAGTGGGAGATAAAGAAGAATTTTTTTTGAGAATTTTTTTTTATTAAAGATAAACACAATATTTTTGGGAACTGGAAGTCAAAGGTGTACGGTAGCTCTTTAGAAAAACTTGCAAAGAAGCGGATGAATTGGTAAGCGCGAAGCGTTTTAAAAACCTTTTCCTTTAGGGTGATGTTCTTAGGATCAAACTCGCCTTATACCCCTCTTATAGCTTGTAGTTCCAAAGGTGAGCCGATTAAAATAAATGACAACTCGATTTCTTTTGTTGTTTTTTTATTTTTTGGATTTTTTGATTACTTTATAATATTTTTTATATATTTTTTTATATGAAAATATTCACAAAAACAAGAATAACTTCTGAGGAAGGATCTTCAAAAAACAATATTCAAACGATAACTTGAAATTCATAACACAGCCTCCCCGACAGCGGCGCTAAAAATTGATCGTTGTTAATAGTATATATATATATATAATATAGGCGAACCGGCAAATCACTTTTAGCAAGCGAAAAACCGACTCACAAATAAAATATAATTCCAGAAGTATCGACTTCGAAAGTAACCCCTTCTAGTCATTTCCCGGGTCGTTTTTATTCCAATGAGACGTGAATTGAACTTCTTATTGAAGTTTGTGATCTGGATTTTGAATAGATTAAGAATTTTCTTTCGGTTTCTAATTTCTACAATGATAATGTAAAAACAAATAAAGGCAATCAATAATTACATGCAATTAAAAGATTAAAACAAAAAACGTTAACGGGAATTTAAAAACGCGACTTAAAAACCTAAAACATCAAATTTTAACCCTAGAAAAACAAATTTAATTTTAACAAGTCCTAAATGATAAAAGAAAATTTAAAAAAAAGAATTATATTTTTCACCTTTTATTTAATTAATTATGAATTAAAAACAATTTTAATCTAAAAATATTATTAAAAATATTAAACTAAGTTACAAAATTCTAAAAAAATAAAGGAAAATACTTTAAACAGTTGAAAATGCAAGAAAAATAAGAGGTATGAAAAACAGCTTATAAATAAGCAGTTAATTAGCCAAACATCTTATAAAGCTATTTGGCTAAAAACCCTTTATAAACCAAATGCACCCAAAGACTTTCAGAAAAGTCCCAAGGGCGTAGATGGTTAAGGGTGTGTAAGTTAAAGCGTGTGTTCGTGAAGGGGATGTCACGGGTTCGAAACCTGTGACTTCCTTTTTTGATAAAAACCCTTTTTTCTTTTTAAAAACTAAACTTACGACCAAAATAAGCAATTTTTATGAAGACACTTTTTATAAAAACTAAAAATAATCCAGAAATAAGCTAAAACAAATCTCAGATTGGCCTAAAAGCTTAACAGCTTTTTAAGCCAAAACCAAGTTAAGCCACAAGCTTAAACAAGCTAAGAAATAGCTCAAAGAGCTTTCAACAACATACAACTAAGCTAATTAAGCACCTAAGGACATATAATAAGCATTTAACCTAAAATAAATAAGCAAACACTCAAATAAGCAGGATGACTTGTTTTTGGTTTTAAAGGATCTTTTGTAACAAAAGGGGTTTTGCAGCCCTGCTTTTAAGCTACTAAATAAGCTTAAAACCTCAAAACAAGCCGAAGAAGCTCAAGCTCATACTACCATGAGCTTATGCAACAAAAAATTAGATCCTAAAACTGAGATTGAAAAGTGACTTTTGAACTTGAGAAACATGCATATATTAACAGTTTTGATTCAAAATTTGCATAAATAATGATACAGTAAGAAGACTCAAAAACTCACTCAAATGAAACCATTTGAACCAATTTTAACACTCAAAAACATAACTCAAAAGCTTTTAACTAAAAATCATTGATTCCAACAGATTTAAAGTTTTAAAATCTTACAGACTAGAGAATATGCCAAACCTAAATGTGAACTCATGAAAACGAATTCAAAACCTTATAAAACTAACACTAAGGTAGATTTAGAGCTAATAAAGGAAAGACATCAAAACCAAAAGTGCACAAGCAGTATTAACACTTGGTTAATACTGCTATGCCAAACACCCCTTTAAAATTCCAAAAAACAGTCTTTAAACTATGACAAATTTAATTAGGCTATGAAACCTCAAAACAGGTTAAGAACTAGGCTTTTTAAGCACAAATAAGCAATTAAGATTCAGAAATAAGCACTAAATCAATAAGCATAAGCATAAGCAGACTCAATTAAGCAGTTTTAAGGCAATATTAAGCAGTTTTTATCAAAAACAAGAACAAGGGAGATCTAAATCATGGCAAAGCACATTTTCACAATAAGCAACCTAAATAAGCATATAAAACCGCAATTAAGCAGCAAATAAGCTCTTAAATAAGCTGAACAGTAATGAGCTTAAAAATTGAAAATGGAATCTTACTTGTTAATTGAGTAACTTGAAGTACAATGCATTAAAGGGAAAATAGCTTAAGTAATAAGCTTTTAAAACAAATTCTTGGACAATATAAAAAAAGCTAGAAAAAAATTTAAAAATTTTACAAGAAAAAAAGATATCTTAAAGCTAAGATCGTCTTCCCTATTTATAGGGAAGACTTATGCTTCTTTGTGGGATAAGCTCACCTTCAATTCTTCCAATCATTCCAAAATTAGCTTCAATCAATCTCTTGGCCAATTAAAACTGTATCATTAATTCTTTTGACTTCCCAAATTTCTTGTTGTGTCAAGTTGTCCAATATGGAATGATTGGTCGTGCCAGCGTGTGTTAGGATTGAGGGGTGATTTGAATGCGTTTGCCTCAATGGGGAAGTGGATTTTGCCCTGGATTTGGTCTTCCTGCCCTTTTCGGGCTTATTTTATTATTTTTCAAATTTGGGATAAAAGGGTTAACGACCATTAAGGGTTGTTAGGGAAAAAGGGTAACGGAGTTAGGTTTTAGGGACTAACGGTGAAAGGGTTAGGGACTGTCTGTGTTAGTCCCTAAGGACTAACGGTGTAAGTGGTTTGTAGTTTAAAAGGCTAACGGCTGTTAGTCCTTAGTTGGGCTTCTTTTGGGCCGGTTTTATTGTTTAAGGGTTTTTAGGCTTATGTAAACGAAATGGGCTAGTTTCAAAGGCTTAATGGGCTGACTTGGCCCATTAACTTGGGTTGGGTTGGCCTACTAGATGCACTGCCTTTGGCTTCGGTTTTCCGGGCTCTTTTCAATCCCGTGCTCGGTTTTGTTTGGTTTTTTGCCTTGTTTTTGTCTTTTAGTGAATATCTGTTACCTGTGCAGTACATAACACAAAACAAGCATATATTTGGTATTTTATGTCCGTTTTTGGTCATTTAAGCTCGTTTTATTAAGAAAAAGGTATGTGTATTTAAGCACATACCAAATCCCCTCATACTAAAATATTGTTGTGTCCTCACGCAATAAAATAAATCCATGTTTAGAAAACTAAAAATTTCAACCCCCTTAAATTAAATACCTTAAAAAGTAACAAAGTGTAAAATTAAAAGGGATTAAGAAATTACTAGTTTTTTAAACACTCCCCGTTTACCATTTTCTTTCTTGCACACATTTTTCTTATTTTTCATTATGTACAACATGCTGGACTTCCATTATTGATCATAACTTTTAGGATCACTGAATAAGAAACACCTCAATCCTAAGGTGCCCTAGAAGGATAAATTCATCGTCCTTGATTTTTCACTTATTCCCAAACTAAGCTTAAAAACGAAATCATTGTTAATTACAAGTTGGGATGCTAACGCTACTCATATTTGCAATTTGTGTAAAACTTCTCCTCCCGACAGATATTATATATTAAGGTGTGTGTACTCAGTTTGAATTTTGACCATCCAACCCACGTTTTTAGATAGTTATAACATTTCCAAGTTCTCGATCACTGTTAGTATAGAGAATTCAAAGGTGAGATTGTCCCATGTAGCAACATTTCTTCTCGGCACATCCCAACCTCGTCGGCTAAGTGACCGGGCTTTTGACACCCCACAGAGAATAATTTGTCGAGACTCTCCGACTTTTGAACCCTTTACTAAAAATTTTCCGTAAAACTTAAATAAGGTTTATAACTCCAAAGCAACTAATTCCTCTAAAAATTAAGACATTGTAGGTAAGTTTAATTCCTTTATGAGAGACTTTCTTCTAGAACCTCCCAACCTCATCGGTCAAGTGCCAAGGCATTGAACACCACACAGAGACATACAGAACAGGAATTAACAAACGTCCGGTTTCAAAGTTTTGTAGGGATTAACAAGTTTAAGCTCAAAAGAATGTTTAGATTTTAGAAAAAGACAATTTCTCTTCATTTATTAAGCAGCATATACTAGCAACATTATTATATTTTTCACATCATTTTCATTTTTTAATATTTTTTTCAATTTTTTGCAATATTTATATTTACACCGTATACAGGGAAAATTTCTTTTTAAAAGATTAAAACATAATTTGATCAAAAACTCTTATTTATCAATTCATCGATAAAGCTTTTTACTCTAAAAATATTGATCTTAACGGACTTTTAAGAGTGATAAAACTCTAACTTGTCTTTCAAAAAGAGCACGTATAGTTAGTCATTTTAGAAGCTACTAGGAGAAAAAGCCACAAATTACACTTATGAGCTTTTAAGATTTCCAACTAATCCTTGCTTAGCATTCCAACTTATATTTAACTCTATCATTTCTCGTTCTTCACAAATTTAAAATCTTTAATAAAAAGATCCGTGAATGCTTAGCCAAATAAAATAAAGCTTTGCATATTTAAAGTCATTTATGGAAACTTGCAAAATCTTGGCCTTTTGAGCTAGAATTCGCATTTTAAAGTTTCTTGTATAAAAGACTAGCAAAATCTTATACATTTATAAAGGTTAAGGGAGTAGGCTAGAGCTCAACATGCTCGGTCAAGTCAAAAATTATTCTTATTCTCACCAGCGGAAAGTCAACATTTGTGATAAACACTTATTTTATTTTTGCAAATTTTTTAAATTTTACCCTAAAATCACATTTTTTTTCTTGGTAAAACGGGGTTACGTGAAAGACATAGACAAATGCAAGTGGGATCAAATCGATAGATTCCCCCTCATACTAGAAAGATACATTGTCCTCAATGTGTGGGGGTTGCCAACCCCCTCATACTAATTCCAAAGTATATCCCTTATATAAAAGGGAATTTCACGTAAATCTAAAGTCGTTTATTAATTATGCCAAAGATTAAACGTTAGTCAATAAGATCAAGGATATAGGATTCCCGAAATAAGCATGCAAAGGGATGAAGATCGAGTGAGCGTTGGACAAAATCACGAGTACGAGAGTCTTCATAATCTGGGGAACCCTGCCAATCATCACAGATAAAAAACACAAGATTAGAAGAGGCGAGCCCCCTCACGTCACACTTATTAGAAAATAGACAGAAAACAGAAACACGGGTTGCCTCTCGAGAAGCACTTATTTTTGTTAACCGAGTCTTGAGCCTGACTCGATCCCCCATACTTGATTAATGAATGATCTTGAAAGCTTTAAAGCCCCGATGAGATAAGAGATGAGGATATTTCTCCTCTTTTGAAACAAGAATTCCAGGATTGAAAACTTTGTCCTCAATTTCGGATGAAAATGGAAGCAAAGTTTCAAGCACTGGAGAAAGAGGATCACTGATGAATGAGATAGAAAATTTATTCAGTGATAGAAATCTCTTGGATTGGACTTCAATAGATATTCCCGGATCGAAAGTCTTGTTTCTATTTCTAAAAGGAAAAGAAACTACAAGATCGGATCCGCTGAAATCAGTAGAAAGAGTGAAGTCCAGATCCTGACAAAGGGTAGGATGGGTGGGTAAAACATTAGGCATATGAACTCTAGGTTCTCCAAAAATATCTTCCACAACAACTCTAGTCAACTCGCCCGGATCGGGCTCATATTCAAGAAAAAGATTATCCTCTTCAGAGTCATAGCCGTCACTATCAATACCCGGTGGTATCGAGTCATCCGCAGCAAGAAATATATCGATCTCCTCCATAAGAGAGTCACTATCCTTCACGGGGATAGGAGATGAGGAGAAAGATTCGATCATGGCATCAGAAATTTCAGAATTAAGTTCTTTCGGAGGTCGAGGAGATGAGTTATCATATAATAACTTCTTAATAAGACGAATATCTTCCTTCAGATCAAAGTTGGTTTCAGCAATTTCCGGTGGAATTGGATTGATAAGAGTGAGCTCACCGGCGAACTCCTCAAGAAGGAAATCAATATTAGGGGAAGTTATCACGGTATTTTTATTAAGCAGTGATTCTATAAGATCAGACTCTTCATTAAAGTGATGCGGATCTATCTTAGTGGAAATGATTTCTTCATCGAAAAGTGGGTTCGAATATATTTTGAAATTTTCCTTCGGAACGTCCTCATCAAAAAATGACTCGTCATCACTAGAAGTAGAATCGTTGTAAGAATCAAAGAGAGGATTAGAAAAAGTCATAAAATCATCACAAACGGGCACATCACACTCACTTTCAATATCGGATAAATCCTCAGACTCACTTGGGGTTTGGACAAGGTCCTCAACACTAGACTTTATTACTTCGTCCGATTCCATTTTCGAAATGGTGTTAAGATGCTCATCCTCCATTATAAGAGAGTCCGTAATTGGCGAGTCGGATGCGATTGCTATAGGGGAATTCTTATAATAGTCTCTCATTTGAATAGAACACTCCTCGTCATCATCATAGCAAATGGGAGGCTTCCAATATTGAGGACTAACTTAAGCCGCCTGCTCTTCTGCACTACGCTTTTCTTCTTCTCTCTGCTCTGCTTGCTTTTGCCGATGAATTTCAAACATTTTTAGCATCATTGTTTGCACACGCTTATAGTGCTCATTGATTATTTCTGTGATACCTTTTTCTTCCGAAGGTTGATGAACGACGGGGTATTGCGAGGGTTGATATTGGTCAAGACCCAAAGAATTATAGCGAGGAAAATCTTGATTCATCGGTTGACACTCAAAAGTCGCATGAGGACCCCCGCAATTATCACAACAAAGAAATTGTTGTTGAAAATTAGATAAAGTTTGTGGAAAATTATTGTCAAAGTCTTGATTGTAACACGGGTTCGGATTAGAGATAAATGGAACTTGTGTTGGGCAATCATCACCAGCATTCCCACATTACTCAGAAGAGTAAGTTTTGGGTTGTGGAAGGTGGTCAGAAAAATTCGAAAGATCATTAAAAGAATTTGGATTTGGATTTTTAACCACACAACTCACGATATCACCCTATGGCGACTGATACCAATTGTAGATGTATCAAATCACTTAACAAATAAGCATAAGAAAGTCTAGAGAGAGAAAGAATGGTTGTAACACTTCAGATGTGTATTGATAGAAATGAAACAACCAACCCTCTCCAAGGTGTGGAGAGGGGTATTTATACCTAGCCTTAGGCCGGTCAACATAAGGATGTCTTATGTTGACCCGGTTAGCTTGGTAAGTTTCCAAATATTATGCTACGAGCTATTCTATGATATATTGGTAGTGAGCGAGTCTTTTCTCGATTTCTAACAAACCCAATAACCCCGAATTACATAATTTTATTCAATTATATAAACTTTTAGCAAATAAAAAAGGCAACCTTAAAAAATGTTATATTTACACTATGAAAGAGTGTTAATTTATTATTATATAGATATATGAAAAATATATATATTTATGTGAATTCGTTTTTTTGGTTTGGTTCGACTTTTATTTTGCCGAAATCATATCCAAAACCAAAACCGAATACTAGTATTTAATTCGGTTCGGTTCGATTTAAACAAATTCAGTTCGGTTACAAATACGATTCCTTTTTGTGGTTTGATTCGATTTCAGTTTTCAGCTTTTATGAATGAAACGCGAATTTTGCACACCCCTACTTGAAAACGTAGCCCATAACACAAAGATATACAATTATACAAACCAAATGGGTTGGTTTAGTGGCAGTTCACATGGGTTTGATGTTTTGCACAATATCATGTTTTTAGCCCATATACTATCATTAGTGTCTAGTTTACGCTCATACTGATAATTTTAATCTTAACAAGCAAGATAGCCCGCGCGTTGCCGCGGAACATAATATTTTGCGAATCGATTTCGAATGAATATTTAGTAGGAATGTGTTTGCATGTTGCGGTGGGCTGACTTGTATGCAACCCATGTTTTTTATTTCACGGAACATTTTTTTTTAACATACACGGAATTGAATTGAGTATTTGTCGTTGGTGGGGGGTGAGGGTTATATTGTTTTTTATAATTTGGTTATCAAAATTATGTGGTATTCGTATTTATTTAGTATTACTTGACCTAGAACATATATACTAAATATATTTTAACTTATTAAAAGGCTTTAAACGTTGATGGGGCTTGAAAGGCCAATAAACTGGCGCCATTTATAGTGAAGAATTTTAGTATGTTGTTATTTATATAATTTGAAACTTTTCATAGATTGTACGTTTTGGCGCATGTCATTTATTTTAAAGTTATGTCAAGAAGCATTGCCCAATATTAGCCTCTGTTTTGTTCGGCAATTCAGATTTTTTCTTAAGTTGGGGTTTTTTTTTTAAATAAAAAAAGGTCGTACATAGTTTAATGTTGAGGGATACATTTTGTATTTATTTTTCTATGTTGAGCCGGCTGTAAATGGCAAAAAAAGTATACGTTTACTATTTTATTTAAGCTTGACACATAATTGTTTCGTTTTCTGACCTGTCTTTATTTTTAATGTTTTGATCGCAATGCGAAGATATTTCCGCAGATTTTTTTTTTATCTGATTTGAATCGGTTGTTTTTTTAATATGTGTTATATATTTGACTAATAAAACTTATTGTATATGAAGTCGTAAATAGTTCAAAGTTAAAGGTACGTTTTATAATCTGTTTTATTTTTTTATCAATTTTTTTTACTATTAAACTTCCACAAAATTTTATAAAATCGTGCGTATGTCAGAAGCATTTCAATATCGGCCTCGTTTTGTTCGTAAGTGGAAGATCTTCCCGTCGGCATTTTTTGATCTGAATGAATTAGTAGATGTGTGTTATATATTTGATAAATAAAGTTTATTATATAAAAAAATTGTAAATAGTTAAAAGTTGAGGGTGCATTATGTAAATATCTTTTTCCCTCTTTTCTGGGCCCCTTTTTTTAACTTTAGCTGAGGGTAATATAGGATTGGTTGGTTACTTTTGCGCTATACGGAGTTTCAAACTATTTACATAATTGACCTCTATGTTGGGCTTTGTGGGTTAACATGGGCCAACGCAAGAAGTGATGAACTAAATTGGGCTAAACTTAAAACGAATGGAGCCTACTTTTCAAAACGACGTCGTATTTCACCAATTTTAGTATGTATAGTAATATATATATATATATATTTTATATATATATATATAATAAACAAATCAAACTCTCTATGATATGTGAGAATTTAGTTATCCTTTATATTTCAAAAACTGTGTCTAAAAAGATAAAAATTGTGCATAAAATGCTTGTGTATTGCTTGTTTTGTCTTTATGATTATGTAGGTACGGATATTTACAAATAAACACAAGAAAAAGTTAAAAAACAAGGACTAACACGGACATCGAGAAACGGAAAAGAGTGCACAAGAGCCGGAAGATTGCTATCAATGGTCAATAAAGTCAATCCTGGTCAACCATAAAAAGACAAAATCCTCAAAATACCCAAAATGCCCTAAATGTTAAACCTAATTTACATCCAAAAAGTCTATGCCCTAAACACCGTTATCTCTTTATATATATAAGGGTTAACGGTCGTTATCCGTTTATAAAACTTAAACCCTTATAACCAAGCCCAAACCTCAACGGACCAATCCAATTTACTTTTTATAAATAAACCCAGGTCCATTGACCAATCCCCCTCAGTCAAACACTTCCTTAAACGTATAAGTAAAAAAAAGCGGGAAATACCGTTTTACTGTTCATCGTCGTTCTCGACGATTAACCCCACTCAAATCAAAGGGTAAAATCAAATTGATTGCGTGACTCAACAATTCAAGCACCAAGGGTCAAGCTGGCAAAGAAAACGTCACACCAAAGGATCTCATTGGTCCGAAACCCACAAAGAGGACACATGGGCATTGAAAGAAGCACACCAATGATTAGATTTTTACACTAAATTTAGTGCAAAAGAAGAAACACAGGTCTGACACACGGAATGCAACGGTGGGGCAATCCGTGTGCTCATCACTATCAATCCCAACGGACCATAAATGAGATAAGGATTAAGGGCTAAGATATGGATAAGAGGAGCGGGCTAGACTCTAGTATGCTTCACCAAGACCTTATTAATGAAGAGCTCTTCACACACAAGAGAGGAAGTTAGTGCGTTAAGATGAATTTTTAGCTTATTAATTTACCTTTTGTAATCTCCTTTCTAAATGTTTTGCTTATTATTTATCTTAAGTAATTTCTATTCCTCAGTATTGTATATAGTGTTTTATTAAATTCAAAGTTTCTAATTCTGATCTTTACACTTTCACAAGCACACTTATTTTCCAAACTTTGTTTAATAAAGCTGTTAATGTTTACAGAAGCTCTAATAAGCTCTTCATAAGCTCTCTGAGTCTCTAAGCTTAGATTGAGCTCAAATTAGTCAATTAATACACTTAAACATTTAAAATCAGTTAATACCTATGCTTAAAATGATTTTGGTTGCTTGGATGATAAGCTTACTCTGGAAGAGCTTATTGGATTCTACTAGCTTATCCTTGTGATAAGCT
The DNA here is from genome assembly GCA_026074375.1 of Tanacetum coccineum. Classification (NCBI taxonomy): domain Eukaryota; kingdom Viridiplantae; phylum Streptophyta; class Magnoliopsida; order Asterales; family Asteraceae; genus Tanacetum; species Tanacetum coccineum. Next base: position 27,684 of record BQNB010009135.1, read on the forward strand.
AGAGCTGTGAAAGCTCCCCTGAGAATTAAATGCTTTGTTTAGCTAAGACATTTGTAAGTTTCATTTTTCCTTTTCTGTCCTTGATTCCTTAGTTTAAAACTGCATCTGCTTATGTTCAGCTTATTTCTAGCTTAATGATTATGTCTATTATATGTTCATAAGAAATTACTTATAGTCTAGGATTTTGTTTTCTTCTTTTAGTCTTATAAAATCTAATAAAATTCATACAAATACTATTAGTATAGTGATTAGTTTAATGATTCTGGCTTATTTGATTGTTGGAATAAGCTCATAAGGTCTGTTAATAGTTGTTTGTTATCTAGTAATCAAGTTTTATTCATTAGATTTAAATTTCATAAGTTTAAATGGATTTGAAAGAATTTAAAGGGGTGTTTGGCATAACAGTACTAACTACAAGTTTGTACTGTGAGTGGCTATTTGGTCTTTTGAAATCAGTTTTAATTTCTAAATAGTTTGTTAGAGTAGGATTTAGAAGCTAGATTAGTGTTAATTAGTTTTCACAAGTTAAGTTTCATTTAAGTTCAAATCTGTTAGTTTCATTTGCAATATAAGCTCTTTTTGATTCTAGTCATGGACATGACCTATTTGCATTTAGTTTATTGATTTAGAGTGTAGTAAGTTTAGTTTAATAGCCTGCACTTGTTTGAATTGCATCTTGGTCAATTTGGTTGCAAACTGCACCAGATAGTTTAAAAAGACAAGTAGCTGTTTTCATGATCAATTTTCAGAAGGTAATTTTAGGAATTTGATTTAGTATTTGGCATACAAGAAGGATCTAGGGTAGTGTTAATCTTCTTAACTTAGTTTTCAAAAGTTGATTATTTAGTTATCTGTTTTTAGCCTTAAATTCAGCATTGTACATTTTTTCAAAACAAAATGACTAAGTGTTCTTGTGTTATAAGCTATTTTTCAACTAGCCTTTTCATTAAGATCCTGAATTTCAATGGTTTTAAAAAGTTGTTTTAAGTAGTATTTTTATGTGTTACTTTTTAGGGTATATAGGTACAAAAGTCATTTGGGATTCTTTAGCTTATTAAAAAATAAGCTCAAAGGTGTCTTAAGGGGCTGTTTGGTTATCAGTTTATACCAATAGGGCTTATTCCTTTATTTTAGCTTATCTGCTTATTGTTATGGCTTATTTAGGTTTAGCTTAGCTTATTTGTTTAGTTTAATCCCATTTTAGCTTATTTGATTTTGTCATTTGCTTATTTGAGCTAATTTGCTTTCTAGTATAAAATTTTAAGTGTTTTTAAGCTTTTTAGCTTTTCTGTCTTTTTAGCTTATTTTCATTGCTTATTTTTGGTCTCTTGTGCTTATTAGATATAGCTTTTCATCTGTTTTAGCTTATTTGTCTTTCTCATTAGCTTAATTTCCTTAAAAAAAGCCAAACAGTTAGTTTTCTTAGGACTTAGAGTATTTTAGCTTATTCTTGACTTACTTAGCTTATTTATGTGCTTATTTGAAGTTTATAAAAAATGTAGCTTCGTAAAAAGTGCTTATTTTCAAGTTTTCTAAAAAGTTATAAAAAAATGGCGAAAATAAAAACACTTGGGAAAGTGGGAAGCCCCGGGTGAGCAAGGCTCGAACCCGGGACCTCTACCACCTTCACCAAGCGTTTAACCCTCCCACACACACAACCCATCATGCTACATTAGCTCATCCGTTAGATCTTTGCATCATTTATCTTTTATATACATTTTAGCCCTTTTTGGTTTATAAGCTGTTTTAGCTTATTTCACAGCTTATTTGATAAGCTGTGTTTCCCGACTTATTTTTCTTAGATTCCTCGTTGTTCAGTATTTTTGTAATGTTTTCAGATTTTTTTATTAAAACGTTTAGTATTTATTGTATTTAATTTTTCTTTAAATTCATTTTAATTCATAAAAAATTATTAAAAAGTCAAAAAAAATAATATTCTTTTTAAAAAATTTGTCTTTTATCACTTAGTTAGAAAAAATAGTTTTGCTTTCGTAGGTTTAATTGGTAAAATTTCATTTTTTAAAGAACGGGGATTCGTTCCATTCACGTTTTTTAGTGTTTTTAAGCTCATTTCAACTCTGTTTTTGTTCTAGTTTTCTTTAAACTTACTTTTTAGTCAATTAAGACGTCTATTAAAAGAGAAAATTCATTTTTGGTTTAATTTGAGAAAATTTAATGGTTTTAATCACCTTTTAGGGTTCCTGTTTGTGTTTTTAGGTTTAAAGATTTACATTCCCGTTATTAAAGTTAGGTTTAATTGACCTTCTATTGGCTCACTTTTAGGTTTTTGAAAAAAATTCATCTTTGAAACCAATTCAAATCATGTCCAATTAACAAAACGTGGTCTCAATTTCATAAATCTTCGGGAACACGAACGGTAATCACTTACCTGTAGATATACGTATTATTATATATATTTATGAGAATTTTCCTTACTACTTTTGTCCTCAAGAGTAGTTTGGTAATTTTCTAAACTTATATTATTTTACGTGTATAAAACTTTACGCATCAAGTTTTTGGCGCCGTTGCCGGGGATTTGTGATTAAGATTCCTTAGTTTGAAGTTTGTTGATCGTGATTTGAAGAACCTTTCGTTTCGAAAGTTACGCCTTTAAGAAATAAAAAAAATAACAAATATCTATATATATATATATATATATATATATATATATATATATATATAAAGTAAAAAATATATTTTTCTTTTCTTTTTAGTATAAGTAAAAGATTACTAAGAAAAATACAAAAATATTTGCTCTTCCGGATTTTTCGATTTTTCTCGTTAATTTGTGAATATAAAAATTTACAAAGTTGGTAAAAGAACACCAACAAATAATACCTTCAATTGAGGTATTATCCATTAATAAGTTCCCGAACCAAAGATTCAAATTTTTACCTTTGTTCACTTACGAAAAGGGGTCACACCTCTTTTGTAAAAAATTTATTTTACTTAAGAGAGTTACCCTATGTTGTTGATTATTCGGTAAACAAAAATATTCCTTTTCTCGTTTTTCTTTTTCATTTCTTTGTTCGTTTAGTGCATGCGCACTAGAATTCCTATTTTCCTAATAATTCAAAGTACCATTCCGACAACGTTCAAATACAGGTCCGTGCTCCAAACATAGTCGAAACTGAGCTTCGTACTATCGTTGCCACCATTGCGGAACGTACAAGGAAGAATGCTCGAGGCACCCACGGAAGGGTATGGAGAAGCTATTGTTTTACCAGAAATTATTGCGGATCATTTTGAGATTAAGACGAATTTGCTTCAATTGGTTCAAGCAAACCCGTTTTACGGTCGTGAGAGTGAAAATCCTCATGCTCATATTAATAGTTTCAAAAGGATTACCTCGACTCTACGATTTAGGAATGTTTAAATATTATGGCCTTACGATGTGATTAGCTTATGATGTTTCCATATTCGCTCGAGGGGCCGCTAAAACTTGGTAACGAGAAAGAACCTCCGAATTCCATCTTGTCTAGGGAGGATCTCTGTGACCCAAATTTGTGAATCAATTTTTCCCTCCTTCGAAAACCACTCACTTAAAGAATGAAATTTATCGATTTACACAAAAATTTGAGGAGACTTTTAGTGAAGTGTGGGAACGATTTAAGGAGTTGCTTAGAGCTTGTCCCCATCACGGATTTACGGAGTTAACTCAAGTTGATACCTTTTATAACGTTTAACGAGAATGAATAGACTCCTTAAATGAACGCGGGGGTGGAAATCTTTAAGTTATGACGGGACTAGAGAGGCTTAAACTTTAATTGAAAATAAATCAAAAGTTCGTTATTCATGAAATAGATCAAATGCTTCTAGGATGAATGCTATTTCTAATAAAACGGATGAAAGAATTATAAGCTTGCGGATCAACTTTCGACCTTAGTCGAGATTGTTTCTAAAAAAGTTGTCACTCCCGCTCCGGTTAAGGCGGTTGAGGAATCTTGCGTTACTTGTGGTGGTGCTCATTCTTGGTATAATTGTCCGGCTACCGATAACAATCAGGCTAGTTTTTGCGACCCGGGTTCTTACAATAAAGTTAACCCTCCGAACCGTGTTAGTAATCAAATGGCACACCAGGTTTTGCTCCGTGCAAACATGTTCAAAATATAGGTGTAATCAGGATCAAGTTCAAGGAAATTAATTTAATCGGGAAATAATTTTCAATGGAAATCATGGTTTTCAGCACAAAATATATCATGTTCCGAAATTTCAAAATCACGGATTCAAATCAAATCGTTTCAAATCTAATAATTCAAGTTCAACATGAATTTCAATGATTTTTCGAGTTCAGAGAAATAACGATCAATGTTGAGAACACATGCAAAATTCAAATCAAATCGTTGAAAGAAGACCTTAAGGAATGAAATTCAAAGATATAAAATCTCAACAAGCCGTATGATGAATCAAAAAACCACTTTTCAAAATAATTTTCAAAACATGATTTGTGGATTGTTTCAAAACCAAGCCTCAACTTCGGGTACTCTTTCGAGTAACACAATCCCAAACCCGAAGGGTGAGATGAAAGCGATCACTACTCGAAGTGGTGTTGCTTACGAGGGACCCTCGATTCCTACTAATCCTTCTCCGAAAAGGTAGTAGAACGAGAAAACCGAGGAGACAATTGATAAAGAGCAACAAATTCCAGGAAGTAACCGCTAAATCCCACCTTCGGTTATCCTCATTTCTATTCGGAATCGATGTTCAAGAGTTTGCCTAAACCACGCCATTCCGGAATCCGATGTTCAATGTGTTTGCTAAAACCAATCCTATTACGGAACCCGATGTTCGAAGAATTCCTAAGCCAATATTCGATATCCTTCACGCGTGATGATCAAAAGTCCCGTGACAAGCTTCGAATCAACTGGAGAGATCTTCCAATATCTTTCCAAGATTTGCGCTTCGACATTAGTTTCGAGGTTGCTTTAACTTTGATGGCCAAGATTTGCTCCTAGATTAAGAGTTTGCTCATGAATAAAGAAAAGTTGCTTGAGTTAGCTAAGATACGTTGAACCGAGAATTGCTCAGCAATGATCTCAAAAAGCTTCCGACATTGCTTGGAGATCCGGCAAAGTTTCTTATTCATGTAATTTCTGGGAATGGTATGTATGTCACGCCTTGGCTGATCTTGCGCAAGCATAAATCTTTGCCTTTTCTATTTGGACAATAGCTTTCTTTACCTGATCTTGACACCAACTCGGATGACTTTTAGAGTTAGAAGACCGATGCATTACTTAGCCTAAAGGATCACGAAGACGTTTTTGTCAAAGTTGGGAATTTCATGTTCCTACAGACTTTGTGTTTGTCGATTTCGAAGCCATCCTCGAGTAACCTCTCATAATTAGGAGATCCTTTTTGAGATTCGTCCGTGCTTTAATTGATGTTTATGGAGAAGAAATAAACCCTTCGGGTTGATAACGGAAGCCCGTCACTTTTTATCTAGATACAATACAACGAGATACTCCTCATAATAATGCAAGTCGGTTTAACCAAATTGACATCATGATGCAGTTTGTGAGGAGTATGCTCGGAATTGCTAGGATTTTTCTAACTTTCTTCGCGGTGGCTATCCCGCACCCTAACGTCTGAGAGTTTACTTCCGATATAGTCATTTTGGGACGATAATCGAGCTTATCTTAAGGATGATTCAATTTCACAGGAAAATTGATCATGCCGTGTCGAACCGGAGGAAGTTATTTGTTTGATCGTAAATTGTTAAATAAGGACCCGTTTTAACTTCCTCGTGGACTTAACAAAGTGAAGTGACGAGGTAAAAATCTTCAATTGAAGAGCCTCCGGAATTAGAGTTAAAAGATTTACCGTCTCACTTAGAGTATGCTTACTTAGAACAAAACGACAAGTTACCAGTGATTATTGCAAAAGGTTTAAAAAATGGTGAAAAAGATGCTCTTTTAAAAGTGCTCAAATCTCATAAACGAGCCATTGCTTGGAAAATCACCGACATCAAGGGTATCGACCTTAGTTTTGTTACACACAAATTCTTGATGAGGGATGATTATAAACCTACGGTTCAAAGTCAAAGACGGGTTAACCTAAAAATTTACGAGGTAATAAAAAAAGAGGTCCTAAAACTTCTTGATGCCGGAATGATTTACCCGATCTCCGACCAGCCATGGGTTAGTTAGTGCATTGTGTTCAAGAAAGGAGGAATTACCTTTGTTGATAATTAAGAAATGAGATTAATTCTCGACACATTTACGTTACATGGTGGATGGTTTGTATCGGACTATAGGAGAATTAAATGAGGCACTCGAAAAGATCATTTTCTTTGTCCGTTTATGGGATCAGATGTTAGAAAAGATTAGCGGGAATGAGTTTTATTGTTTTCTAGTGGATTTAAGGGTTTTCAATTACCCATAGATCAAGACCAGGAGAAAACTACTTTCACATGCCCGTATGGAACTTTCGCGTACCGTCGCATGCCATTTGGCTTGTGTAATGCTCCCGGTACTTTTCAACGGTGTATGATGGCCATATTTCCAGATATGATCGAAAAGACTATGGAAGTATTTATGGATGATTTCTCGGTTTTTGGGGATAGTTTTGATTCATGCCTCTCCAATTGTAAAGATTGCTAAAACGTTGTGATAGACAACGAATTTGTTCTAATTGGGAGAAGTGCCTCTTTATGTGTTGAGAAGGAATTGTGTTAGGGCATAAAATTTTCAAAGTCAAGAATGAGGTCGATCGTGCTAGTCGATGTTATCGCTAAGGCTACCTCACCCGGTCTTCCGTTAGGTGCTTAGGAGTTTCTTAGGTCATGCAGGATTTTACCGCCGATTTATCCAAGACTTTTCTAAGATTGCTAGACCAATGACTCACCTTCTTGAGAAGGAAACACCGTTTGTGTTTTCTAAGGATTGTATTGATTGCCTTTTCTAAAACCCCTTAAAAGAAGCTTACCAAAGCTTCCAAATCTTAGTGTCAAGGATTGGAACCTACCTTCAAACTCATGTGTGATTGCAAGTGATTTCGCGATTGGTGCGGTTTTAGACAATGACGGATGAGCACATTTCCAGGCCTATACATTATGCTAGTAGACAAGTACAGACGCTCAAAAATTCAGTACACTACCACGGGAAAAAAGAAATGATTGCCGTTGTGTTTTCTTTGAAAGTTTCGGCCATATCTTGGTTCTTATCCATAAAGCATAGTGTATACGGATCACTTGGCTTTAAATACTTATGAACAAACAAGACGCACGCCGAGGATCGCTCCGGTAGGTTCTTCTCCTACAAGAATTTGATATCACCATCACGTGATAAAAAAAGGAAGTGTGAACCTTGCGGCAGATCATTTATTAGATGAGATTCCTCATAAGGTTGTGGTTAGAAAACAAGGACATAAATGGATCTTTTTTCCTTTAGGAGACTCTGGAGTTATATCTAGTGAAAGTACCCCATGGTTTGCCAATTTTGCAAATTTCCATGCGAGGAATTTTATCATCAAGAATGTCAATCAAAACATAAAGAGGATAGTTTTTTAAGATGTAAAAAATTATTTTGGACGATCCCTATCTTTTTCGTACTTGTGCGGATCAAATCATTCGAAGGTGTGTGCATGGGCAAGAAGCTTTTGAAATCCTTAAACCTTGTCATGAAGGACACCAGGGGCCATCATATTGCAATCTCATGCTCGATAAGTATTTGTTGCCGGTTTCTTTTGGGCCAACCATATATCGAGATGCCATACAATGGTCAATCTTAATGATACAGGTCAAAGACAAGGCAAAAATTTCACAACGAGATGAGATGCCTCAAAACGCTATCCAAGTTTGTAAAATCTTCGATGTATATGGGGTATTGCATTTCATATTGGACAATTTCTTCTTAACGTGGTAATAAATACATCCTCTGTAGCCGTTGATTATCTTTCCAAATGGGTTGATGCAAAGGCGCTCCCTTAATATGATGCATAGGAGTTGTAGTAAAAATTTTTTGAAGTCTCTTTTAGCCCGATCGAACAACTAGAGCTTTTATAAGCGGATCGTGGACCATTTTTTGTAATGATCACGTTTGCTAAAGTAATGTCTAAGTATGGGGTCACACATCGTCTTACTACCGCTTACCACCCTCAAACGAGTGGTCAAGTTGAGGTGTCCAATCGCGGTTTAAAACGTATTCTAGAAAGGACGATTGGAGAAAACCGTGCCTCATGGTCCGACAAGCTAGACGACGCTTTGTGGGCATTTCGTACTGCTTTTAAGACACGATTAGTTGTTGCCTTACAAGGTAGTGTACGGTAAGTCTTGCCATTTTCCTATAGAGTCTAGAGCATTTTTTTTTTTTAAAATAAAAGCATATTGGGCTTTGAACATGCTAAACTTTGATCTCGTAAAACCGCGGGTGATCACGAAAGCTATCTTAAATGAACTCTATGAGCTTCGTGATCAAGCTTACGAGAATTCTTTGATTTATAAAGAGAGAACAAAGAAGCTTCACGACTCAAAGATCAAAAACCGCATTTTCAATGTTGGTGATCGAGTTTTACTCTCTCTAAAACTTAGTCTTAAGATATTCTCGGAAAGCTGTTAAAACTCGTTGGTCAGCGACCTTTCCCCTAACCAAAGTCTTTCCATACGGAACAATTGAGTTATCTCAACCCGATGGTCCGAACTTTAAGGTGAATGGTCATCGTGTGAAGCATTACTTCGGAGGGGACTTACCACCCAAGGTAGTCCAGGACCTCCACACTTTCTCCAAGGACAAATGAATTCGGGGATCGAGTCAATCTATGTGACTCGGTTACCAAAAACAAAGCGCTTCGTGGGAGGCACCCCATGCTTATCGATTTTCTATCTTCTTTCTATTGTGATGTGAGGAGGCTTGTACTTTTTCGATTCTCGTTATTGATTGCATGATTGATCTAAAATTTTCTGAAGACTCTCGTGTTTGGTGTTTTGTCCCGGTTCACTCGAGCTTCCTAGCCTTTGCTTGCCATTAGTTTGGGGAAATCCGATATCCTAAAGATTATTATCGACTAACATTTATCTTTTAGCACACTTGATAAACGGCTTAAGATTTTAGTGATTACTTTCTTCTTTTTTTTTTCTTTCTTTCCTTTTTTTATTTTCTTTTCAGGCTTGAGTTATGCATTCGACCTTTTTGAGTTCTAGTATGGGGTTTTTAGCTAGGAAACATTGAGGACAATGTTTAGTTTTAGTATAGGGTAGTATATCTTCGATATAATCTTACCTACTTTTGCTCGTTGTTCTCACGTACCCCGTTTTCCCACAAATTTTCAAAAAATGAAAAATTAAAATATATTCAAAATTAAAATAGTGTTTTTGTCACATTTTGGCTTTCATGATGGGTAGATTAGAGTAATTTTGAACACGATTCGAAGGGTTGAGCTATAGCTTGTTCCTTAACTTTTAGAACTAAGCCGTTAGCCGAAACGATTGGCGAAGAAGAAAAATGATAGAGTTAAGTAATGAGTGGGATGCTAAACAAGGATTTGTTGGAAATCTTATAGATCATATAATGTAATTGTGACTTTGTCTGCCCATAGCTCTTAACCGGATTAATATACGTGCTATTTTTGGAAATTAAAAACTTTAAATCAACAATTTGTATTGTAATATATAGCAAAATAATTTAGTCTTAGTTTAAATTTGATACTTGAATTTTTCAAAAAGAAAGTCTGCTCTATATTAAAATAATACTAATAAAATAATTTAATAATAATAATAATAATAATAATATTAATAATTATAATAATCATAATAATAATATTAATAATTACATTAAACTGTGGATGATAAAAAGTTTTCTACCTCTTGCCGGCTCACAACGATGTGGTAGTCTTATAATGAATGCCAAATAGTAAGAATAAAAAATCTGAGATGATAAAAGTTTTGCTGGCATCCTATGCCGGCTCACAACCGGATGTTGCAGCCTTCTAAAGGTCATGGGTTATATTGGCATACATGTTAATATTAAGTTTAAATTAATGATTTCTTTTTGTTAAATTCAAATATACTTTTGAACTTTGACTATTATATTTTAAAGCTATGCATATACGGGAAACCTGAGAATTTTTGAAACCTTAGGTCCGTGAGTCCCGATACTAGTCTCTGTGGGGTGTCAAATGCCCTGGTCACTTAGCCTCAAGTTGGGATGTGCCGAGACGAAAGGCGTACATCGGGAGATCTAACCTTCAAAACTTATTATTCTTGGCGTGGAACGAAAAATACATGAAAGCATAGTATTTACAAAAACGTTGAGCCTTGTTGAAATTCAAAATAGCACAATACTTAAGATATAATAATTGTCGGGAGTAAAAAGTTCACAAGTTGCAAATATGAGTAGTGTTAGCATCTTAACTGATATTTAGTTGTGATTTCATTTTAAGCTTGGTTTGGACAAGTGAAAAGTCGGGGACAATGAATTTATCTTTTTTGGGGCATTCTCGGATCGAAATGCATCTTGTTCTATGATCCCTAACAGTTATGGAAATAACGAAAGTCGAAATATTCTAAGTTTACTTGTTCAAAAAAAATGATTTTTTTTTTGAAAATGGGAAAATGGGGTGTTTTATAACTTGTGATTTCGTAACTCTCTCCACGAAAGTCTTTGCTACTTTTTAAAGATTTAGTTTGGGGAGGTTTTGAGGTATTTGGTTTTAGAGGTTTAATATTAGCGTGAGAACGTACAATCAATTAAGTTTGGGGAATTTTGATATGTGAGAAATCACATATCCTTTCTATTATCAAAAATTGTCTCTAAAAAGTTAAATTTTGCATAAAAGCTTGTTATTGTTGTTTTGTCTTTGTGATTGTGTAGGTACGATATTACAAATAACACAAGAAAACGGTCAAAAACTGAACAAACACGGACTCGAGAAGGAAAGAGTGCACAAGAGCGGAAGATTGCTATCAATGGTCAATAAGTCAATCCTTGGTCAAACCATAAAAATACAAAATCTCAAAAATACCCAAAATGCCAAAATGTTAAACCTAATTTCACAAAAGTCCCTAAGCCCTAACACGTATCTTTTATAATATAAAGGCGATAACGGTCATTATCCCTTATAACTTACCTTATAACAGCCCAACCTCACGGCCCATATCCATTTCTTTTTAAAAAATCCAGGTCAACGACCAATCCCCTCAGTCGAACACTTCCTTAAACATATAAGTAAAAAAAAGTGGAAAATATCGTTTTACTGTTCATCGTTGTTAGGAATTTTGTAATAAATAGTTACTACTAGTAGGTATGTAGTTCATACTGGTAGAGTAAAAGTTCTGCTAGTAGGGTATGTAGTTCTCCTTACTGGTAAGGATAAGCGTTTTAGATAGTTTGTCGCAGACAAAGTTATTCCTGTGGGTAGTACAAATTATTAGTCCTGAGATAGTATATGCTTACTCGGGTTGATTGTAACAGGTAGTTAGTGATAGGGATATGCATGAGATATTTCCTAGGAAGTGATTACACTTATCACTTTAGCTTTTAGCGAGTCTTAAGGAAACAAGTAGTTAGGGTTTCATGTGTATTTAAGAAACCTACGGCCTTGGATAAAAAGAACGGATTGAATCAATCAGAAAAACACGTTTATTATCAATAGAAAAGATCCATAGAGGATCATTGTTTTAGTAATTCTTTAACTTGTTGTTTATATCGCGTAAAACAATAGTTTCATTTGTTTGAGTCTTCTTTGGAGTTGCTTGTGATTACATAAGTGCTCTACAAACCACAACGGCGTAAAGATCTATCTAGGGTGGACCTAACAAGTGGTATTAGAGCCTGGAGAGAGCCTTGTTAAAGAAAATTACTATTCGTACTTATAAAACTTCACATTGACTCACAAAATCCATCACAAACATTCCATATGCATCACATCAGTTTCTACATTAAACTTTCCCTTCATACAACTGAACCTGTGTTTCAGAGTGACCTTGAACCGTTTTTGAGTCTCCAATCACTCTCAAAACCTCACAAACCACCCAGTCTTAAACAACTCCAACATATATAACATAAACTACTGTCTCAAACAATAATACCAAATTTCCTTACTTAAAGAAGGAAGAATATGAAGACGTGGGCTCATGAAGATGGAGTATATGGATCATGACAGTGATCACAACTTGTGGAACATTGTTCTAAATGGAAATAGCAGGAAAAAGACAAGAAGATATCCAAAAGGAAATATTATGATTCTTCCACCTGTTTCTGTTAAAGAACAAATTGCTGTTCAAAGAGAGACAAAAGCAAAGAACCTTTATTGCTTCTGTCTCTTCTGAGGTCATATGGCTGATTTTCACCATCTAGATGATGCAAGGGATATCCTGATTAGTGTCAAAGCAAGATCATGGAGGTATGATGGTCTAGAAAATGAGGGAAGTCAATGCATTAAAGCAGGGAGTTTTCAGAATTTAGTTAATCTGAATTAGAGGGTTTGTATAAGGGCTATGACAGTTTTAAGAAGATATTTAGTCAAACTCAATCAGTATGCAAGCTAAGCCAGACAATGGAAGATTGTAAATAGTTTTCAGAGCGTTTCCTTCTTGGTCACAGGTGCCATCACTTCTTAAAACAAGGGTGGTCTTGATTATCTAGCTTGGATGATCTTTACAAACAAGATTTGGAATCTTGAAATTGATGTGATGGGTGATAAGTTATGATTCAAGAGGTACTTCTGCTCCTACCCATTCAGCCTTTATTAGTGCTGCTAGCACTAATTCAAAGATGTCATATCCTGAACAATCACATTCAACCACTTTTACTTCTGCTTCATCAAGTCCTGCTGCTTCTAGCAATGTGATTGAAAATGTTCTCCATTCCTTTGTTGCTGAAAGTGATCTACAACAGCAGATCACTTATGAAGATTTTGATCAGATTGGGAAATTGGATTTGGAGGAATAGACATCAAATGGAAACTATGGCAATGCCTCTGTTAGGTTTAAACAGCATTTGAAAGAAAGCTGGGAGAAAGAATGAAGTTTAATAACAAGATGCTGCAAGGTTTGACAGAAGAAGGTCAATGTATAATCTCAGAGTTGGGGTCACTGTGCTGGGATGTACAGGGAAACAATTAGATTCTAAAGCAAGGTTACTATTCATTCAAACTTAAGGAGCTGGATAAGTCAAAGAACCAAAGGCTTGTTGTCTGTTGATTCAATGTTAAACTGGTCAGATCATGAAGGTGAAGATGTGGAAAATGGTGTTGCTCAAGTATATGGGATGATTGCTGGAGCTGAGGAGGATGCTGCTGGTAGTGCTACTGGTGATGCTACTGGTGATGTTGCTGATGATGTTTCTAATGCTGCTGCTGAATTTGCCCTCATGGGTATCTCTTCTCAGGTACATACTTGTCCTTTTGGTTGTGAACATCTATATGCTGAACTTAAAAAGGAATTTGACAATGTAGAAGTTCAATACAAAGAGTGTTATATCCAGGTTCAAGCATATAAAAGTACATTACAAACTTTAGAATAACAGAAGGGATGGTATCAAAGTAATCAGCTAGCATTAGAAGAAAGGATTATAATATTAACTACTAATTTAGAAAACACAACAAACCATGTAAAATATAATGAGAAATGATATGAACGGCTAAACCTTGAAAAAACTGAATGATAAGGTTAAACTTGTGGAGTCTAAGCAAGGTTTTGACAAATGGTTGGAATCTTTCCAAAACCTGGACAAACTGATTCCTTAAGCTCCATGTCCTCTAGATCCAAATTTGGTTTAGGATTTGAGAGGAAACTTTGGATAAGATGAGGTGTTTGATCCTCTGCCCTAGATCTTTGACTCCAACTATGAGGATGTTGAAGAGAACCTCTCTATGACAGGTTTGTCAAAAGCTGTTTGGGAATGCATGTTGTCCTCCTCCATATAACAGGAAACATTTCATGCCTCCTTCCAACATCTTGACCTTGATGATAAACTGGTTACCTTGGTTCAAAGTCCATTATTATTTTTGAAACTAAATCTGTATATAATGACTTTGTCTCTTGTGGATAACAGTGACAAAGTCCTCAGACTCAGAGACCACTGGCTTTGCATATGTGTTTCAAGTGTCTAAGTCCTCAAAGCTCCAAGACCAATGAACCCTTAGCCTCTGCCCCTAGTTCAGTTGATTCTAGTTTTTATTTTAAGGAGAATGTAAAACCTCCTAGGAATTTGTGTAATAAGAGTGGAATAAACAGTAGGAGTCTTTGTAAAAGAAAGTCTTTTGGTTCTAAGACATGTTTTGTTTTGTGGTAGTAAATTTCATATGATTAAAGGATTGTGATTTTTATGAGAACACAGTTGAAATCGCAAAATCAACCTATGTGGAATAATGTTGCAAATATTCCATCTTTGTTTTTTTTATTTTTTTTTTTTATACACAGGCAGATCTGTTCCTGCTGGTAGTAGGAATAGCCCCTGCATCGGTTCCTCCTGGTAGTAGGAATAGACAACATCTGTTCCTGCTGGTTAGTAGGAATAGACCAAATCTGTTCTGTTGGTAGACCATTATCTGCTAGCATTAGGAAAATGTAGGTCTGGTCATGGTCCGAGCAGCTCATGATTTTCCAATCAGGCAGAATATGGTACTACCAACAGGAACAGATGTTGGTCTATTACTACTACCAGAAGCGAACAGATGGTGTTATTCCTACTACCAGGTAGGAACTGATGCTGGTTTTTCCTAATAACAGCAGGAACAGAGGCTGCTGTTGTACAACATGAGGGAATATTTGCAACATCTATTCCATATATGGTTTTATATGCAATCCAACTGTTTCTCATAAAATATCACAATCTTTATCAAATGAAATTTACCTTACCAAAACAAAACATGTCTATAGGAACCAAAAGACTTCTTGTACAAAGACTTCCTACTGTTTATCCACTATTATTTACAAAAATTCCTAGGAGGTCTTTTACTTTCTCCTTAAAATCTAAAAAATAGAGTTCAACTCGAACTAGGGGCAGAGGCTAAGTGTTCATTGGTCTTGGAGCTTGAGGACTTGACACTTGAAACACAGGATGCAAAGCCAGTGGTCTCTGAGTCTGAGGACTTGTCACTGTTATCACAAGAGACAAAGTCATTAGATACAGAGTTAGTTTCAAAATAATTATTATTTGGACTTTTGAACATAGCGTAACCAGTGTATCATCAAGGTCAAGATGGTTGGAAGGATTGGCTATGGAATGTTCCTGGTTATAGGAGGAGAACATACATTGATTTCCAACAGCTTGACAATCCCTGTCATAGAGAGGTTTCTCTGGCAAAACATCTAAGGTGCTGGTGCTCAATAGTTGCTTAGGGGCAGAGGGAACCAACACTCAACTGATCCAAAAGTTTCTCCAAATCACTAACACAATATTGATTCTACGAGGCCATGGGAAGATTATGGATCAAGTTGGTCAGGTTTTTGAAGAGTCCTTCATTCTGTCAAACCTTGTCTTAGACTCCTCAAGTTTAACCTTATCATTCAGTTTTTCAAGTTTAGCCTGTTCATTCAGTTTCTCAGTATATTTTAACATGTTTGTTGTGTTTTCTAATATATGTAGTGAATATTCTAATTTCTTCTCTTCTAATGCTAGCTGATTACTTTGATACCATCCCTTCTGTTGTTGTAAGGTGTGTAATGAACTTTTATATGCTTGAACTGGAATTATAACACTCTTTGTATTGACTTCTACATTGTCACATATTTCCATTTTAAGTTCAAATTATAGATGTTCACAACCAAAAGGACAAGTATGTACCTGAGAAGAGATACCCATGAGGGCAAATTCAGCAGCAGCATTAGAAACATCATTAGCAACATCACCAGTAGCATCACCAGTAGCACTACCAGAATCATCATCCTCAAGCTACAGCAATTCATTTCCATATACTTGAGCAAACATCATTTTCATATTTCACCTTCATGATATGACCAGTTTTAACATTGAATCAACAGACAACAGGCCTTTGGTTCTTTTGGATTATCAAGCTCCTTTAAGTTTGAATGAGAGTACCTTGCTTTAAGGTAAATCTAATTGTTTCCCTAGTACATTTTCCCTAGCAACAGTGACCCAACTTGGCATTCTATAGCATTTGACCTTCTTCTTGTAAACCTTGAGCATCCTTGTTTATTAAACTTCATCTTTCTCCACTGCTTCTTTTCAATATCTTGTTAATCTAACAGAGAGCATTGCATTTGCCATTTGGATGTTAATTCCTCCAAATCCAATTTCCCATCTGTTCAAAAATCTTCATAAGTGATCTGCTGTTATGATCACTTTTCAGCAAACAAGAAATGGAGAACAATTTTCAATCACATTGCTAGACAGCAGCAGGACTTGATGAAGCAGAAGTAAAAGTGGTTGAATTATGATTGTTCAGGATATGACATCTTGGAATTTAGTGCTCAGCCAGTACTAATAATGGCTGAATGGGTTAGGTAGCAGAAGTACATATGCTTGAATATTAACTGAGTCACCCTTCACATCAATTTCAAGAGTCCTAAGCTTGTTGTAAAGATCATCAAAGCTTAGATAATCTAGACCACCCTTTGTTTTATAGAGTGGGGCCACCTGTGACCGAGAAGGTGGAAAGTGCTCTAGAGAAATTTCATGGTTACAATCTTCATTGTCTGGCTTAGCTTGCATCTGATTGAGTTGATAAATATCTTCTGAAAACTGTCATAGCCCTTATCACAAACCCTTAATTCAGATACACTAAATTCTGAAAACTCTGCTTTTGCATTGACTTCCTCAGTGTTTTCTTAGACTCATCATACCTCCAAATCTTGCCTTTGACAGATCTAATCAGATATCCCTGCATCATCTAGATGGTGAAATTCTAGCCATTTATCCTCAGGAAGATGACTGAAGCACTTTGAGTTCTTGCGTTTGTCTCTCTGGTTGAACAGCAATTTGTCTTTAACAGAAACAGGTGGAAGAATCATAATATTTCCTTTTGGATTTATTCTTGTCATTTTCATGCTATTTCCATTTTGACAATGTTCATAGTTGTGATCACTGCTTCAATGATCCAATACTCCATCTTCATGGCCCACGTCTCTTATTCTTCCCTTCTTTAAGTAAGGAAAACATTTTGGTATATTATTGTTGAGACAAGTTGTTGTGTGATATTGTTGGAGTGTAAGGACTGGGTGGTTTTGTGAGGTTTGAGATGATGTTTTGAGGAGGACTCAAAAACTTGGTTCAGGAGGTTGGACGTGAGAACACACGGTTCAGTTGTTGATGGAAAGTGAATGTTGTTACTGATGGTGATTGGCATAGGGTATGTTTTGGTGATGGATTTTGTGAAGTCATTGTGAAGTTTTTGATAATGTAAAGAATAGTAAAGTTTCTTTAACTGAGGCTCTTCCAGGCTTCTAATACACTTGTAGGTCCTGCCCTAGATAGCTCTTTACGCCCGTTGAGGTTTTGTAGAGCAATTATGGTAATCAAAGCCAACTCGAGAAAAGAGACTCTATCAAATGAAAATATTGTTTACGCGGTATATATAACTAAACATAGTTAAAGAATTACTAAAAACAATGATCCTCTATGGATCTTTTCTATTGATAATAAACGTGTTTTTCTGATTGATTCAATCCGTTCTTTTTATCCAAGGCCATAGGTTTCTTAAATACACATGAAACCCTAACTACTTGTTTCCTTAAGGACTCGCTAAAGCTAAGTGATTAAGTGTTTATCATTCCTAGGATATCTCATGCATATCCCTATCACTAACTAACTTTACTATCAACCCGGAGTAAGCATAATACTACCAGGACTAATATTGTACTACCAGCAGGAATAACTTTTGTTCTGCCAGCACTAACTATAAAATTATCCTTACCAGTAGGAACTACATACTTACATGCTGGGGAATTTTTACATCTTCAGTAGGAACTACATACCTACTAGTAGAACTTTTTTTACAAAATTCCTAAAACGATGATCAGTAACATGAGATTCACGCTTTTTTTTTACTTATACGTTTAAGGAAGTGTTTGACTGAGGGGGATTGGGTCGTTGACCTGGGTTTTTTTATAAAAAGAAATGGGATTGGGCCGGGGTAGAGGTTGCGGGACTATTGGGCTTGGTTATAAGGGTTAAGTTATAAAGGGATAATGACCGTTATCCCTTATATTATAAAGAGATAACGGTGTTAGGGCTTAGGGACTTTTGGTGAAATTAGGTTTAACATTTAGGGCATTTTGGGTATTTTGAGGATTTTGTCTTTTTATGGTTGACCAAGGATTGACTTTATTGACCATTGATAGCAATCTTCCGGCTCTTGTGCACTCTTTTCCGTTCTCGTGTCCGTGTTTTTCGGTTTTTGACCGGTTTTTCTTGTGTTATTGGTAATATCAGTACCTTACAACAATCACAAAGACAAAACAAGCGAATATACAAGCATTTTATGCTAATTTTTATCTTTGTAGAGAACATTTTTGATTATAGAAAGGGGGGGGGTATATGTGATTTCTCACCTATCAAAATTCCCCGAACTAGGTGATTGTCGTGTCCTCACGGACATTATTATATGTCTAATATCCAAATACACTCAAATTCCCAAAACTAATCTTTTATAAAAGTAGCAAAGACTTTTGTGAGAAGTTAAGGCAAATCACAAGTTTATAAAACACCACCAATTTTCCCATTTTTCAAAAACTTTTTTTAACAAGTAAATTTAGAAGTATTCGCTTTCGTTATTTCCATAATCGTTAGGGTCATTGTAACAAGATGCATTTCGATCCGAGAATGCCCCAAAAAAGATAAATTCATCATCCCCGACTTTTCACTCGCTCCAAACCAAGCTTAAAACAAAATCACCGTTAAATATCAGTTAAGATGCTAACACTACTCATATTTGCAACTTGTGAACTTTTCACTCCCGACAATTACTATATCTTAAGTGATTGTGCTATTTTGAATTTCAACCATGGATCAACGTTTTGTAAAATACTATGCTTCACGTTCCACCCAAGAATAATAAGTTTGAAGGCGAGATCATCCCATGTAGCAGCACTTTCGTCTCGGCACATCCAACCTGCGGCTAATGTCGTGACCAGGGCTTTGGACACCCACTAGAGATAGTTTCGGGACTCACGGGACCTAAGGTTTCAAAGAATTCTCTGGTTTCCCGTATATGCATAGCTTTAAAATATAATAGTCAAAGTTCAAAGCATATTTGAATTTAACAAAAGAAAATCTATGTTAGTTTTAAACTTAAATATTAGACATTTATGCAATTATAACCCATGACCTTTTAGAAGGCATGCACATCGGTTGTGAGCCGGCAAGATGCAGCAAACTTTTATCAGTCTCAGATTTTTATTCTTACTATGGACTTTCTTTAGAAGACTACCACATCGGTTGTGAGCCGGCAAGAGGTAGTAAACTTTTATCAGCCCACAGTTTATGTTTATTATTATTATTATTATTTTTTATTATTTTTATTATTTTTATTATTATTATTATTTTATTATTATTATTAATATTTTTTACTTTATATAGAGAAGACTTCTTTTTGAAAAATTCAAGTATAAATTTAACAAGACTAAATTTTTTGCTATATATTACATAAAAAATTGTTGATTTAGTTTAATTTCCAAAAAAATTAGCACGTATATTAATCGGTTATGAAGCTTATGGGAGTAAATGTCACAATCAATTACAATATATGAGCTCTTTAGATTTACAACTAATCCTTGTTTAGCATCCCCACTCATACTTAACTCTATTCCATTTTTTCGTTCTTCCGCCTATTTTCGCGATCCGCTTAGTCTAAAATTAAGGAACATGCTATAGATCAACACGCTCGATGGGTCAAAATTTATCTTATTTCTTATCCCGCAGGAAAGCCAAAAAAATATTGTGACTAAAAACACTTATTTTATTTTGTGAAATTTTTAAATATTTTTATCTTTTTTGAAAATTTTGGTTGGGAAACGGAGGTACGTTGGAACAACCGAGCAAAGGTAGGTAGATTATATCGAAGAATATATAACCCATAATGAAACTAAACATTGTCCTTCAATGTTTCCTAGCTAAAATAACCGCATAATAGAACTCAAAAAGGTCGATTGCAATTTAACTCAAGCCTGGAAGAAAGTAGAAAGTATCACAAATCTTAAGCCGTTTATCAAGTGTGCTAAAAGATAAATGTAGTCGATAATAAATCTTTAGGATCATCGGATTTACACCAAACTAATGGCATGCAAGCTAGGAAGCCGAGTGAACAGGCGACCAAAAACTCCAAAACACTGAGAGTTCTTCAGAAAATTTTGGATCAATTCATGCAAACAATCACAAAGTACAAACAACAACAAGGAATCGGAGAAGAGTTACAAGCCTCCTCTACACTCACAATAAGAAAGGAAGATTGAAAATAGAAGATGGATAAGCTATGGGGTGCATCCCCACGTAGAACGCTTTGTTTTTGGTAACGATCTCAATAGATTGGTCTCGATCCACAGAATTCATTTGTCTTGGATAAAGTGTGGAGGTCCTGGACTACCTTGGGTTGGTAAGTCCCTCCGAAGGATGCTTCACCGATGACCACTTCACCTTAAAGTTAGGGACATCGCGGTTGAGATAGAATCTATGGTTCAGTATGGGAAAAGACTTTGGTAGATGTGAAAGGTCCTGACCAACGGAGTTTTTAAGCTTTCCCTGAGAATATTAAGACGTGAGTTAAAGAGTAGTAAAAACTCGATCACCACATTGAAAATGCGGTTTTTGATCTTTGAGTAGTGTGAAGCTTCTTTGTCCTCTCTTATAAATCAAAGATTTCTCGTATGCTGGTCTACGGAAGCTCATTTAAGTTCATTAAGTTGAGCTTTCTGGTGTGCACCCGCGGTTTAGATCAAAGATAGCATGTTTCAATGCCCATACTGCTTTTATGATCTAACTTCTATTAGGTAAATGGCAGACTTTCCGTACACTAACTCTGTAAGAGATACAACTATATCGGTGTATTAAATAGCAGTAGAAATTGCCCACAAAGCGTTCTTCTAGCTTATCGGACCTTGAGGCACGATTTTCTCCAACCGTCTTTCTAGAATTGTTTAAACCGCGATTGCACACCTCCAACTTGACACTCTTTGAGGGTGGTAAGCGGTTGTAAGACGATGTGGTGACCCCATACTTAGGGACATTACTTTAGCAAACTGATCATTACAAAAAATGGGTACCTACAGATCGCTTATAATAGCTCTAGGTGTTCTGAATCGGGCAAAAAGAGACTTCAAAAATTTTACTACAACTCTAGCATCATTTATGGGGAGCGCCTTTGCTTCAACCCATTTGGAAAGATAATCAACGGCTACGAGGATGTATTTATTACCACGTGAAGAAGGAAATGGTCATATGAAATCAATACCCCCATAATAATCGGAGATTTTACAAGCTTGGGATAGCGTTTTGAGGCATCTCATCTCGTTTGTGAATTTTTGCTCTTGTCTTTGACATGTATCATAGATTTGACCATTGTATATGGCATTTCGATATATGGTTTGGCCACAAAGTATACGGCAATCAAATACTTTTCGAGCGTGAGATAAAACATGGCACTATGATGGCCCTGGTGGGTCCCTATCATGACAAGCTTTAACGGATTTCAATAGCTTCCTTGCCCATTGGCACCACACCTTCGAATGATTTGATTCCGCACAAGTCGAAAAAGGTAGCGGTATGTCCAGAACTAATTTTTTTACATCCTTAAAAAAACTTCCTCTTTTGTGAGTTGTCATTACCTTTGATGATAATATTCACCTCATGGAAAATTTGCATTGTCCGACAAACCATGGGGTACTTTCACTAGATATAACTCCAAGGAGTCTCTTAAGAAATGGTTCATTTATGTCCTTGTTTATATACATCCTTATGAGGATTTCAAGTCTAGATAAATGATTGCCGCAAGGTTTTCGACTTCCTTTTTTACAAGGATGGTGATATCAAATTCTTGTAGGAGAAGAAACACTCACCGGAGCAACCTCGGCTCTTGGCGTCTTGTTTTGTCATAAGGTTTTTAGCCAGTGATCCGTATACCACTATGCTTTTGGATTAAGTCATGATATGGCCCGACAAACTCTTTCAAAAGCATACAAACGGCAACTCATTTCTTTTTTCAGTGGTAGTGTAATGAAATTTGAGCGTTGTCATTGTATTAATAGCATAATGTAATAGGCTGAAAGTGCTTCATCCGTCATTGTCCTAAACCACCAATCGAGAAATTCACTTGAATCAACAATGAGTTTGGGAATGGTAGGTTCCAATCCGGGACAACTAGATTGGAGCTTTGGTAAGTTTCTTTTTAAGGGTCTGAAAAGCATCAATACAATCCTTAGAAAACACAAAACGGTTTGTTTCCTTCTCAAGAAGGTGAGTACATTGGTATTTTGCAATCTTCAGATAAGTCTTGTGATGAATCTGTCGGTAAAATCATGCATGACCTAGAAACTCCTAACACATTTTTTTTCAACGGCTAGTCGGGTTGAGGTAGTCTTAGCGATACATCGACTTTAGCACGATCGACCCTCATTTTCTTGGACTTTTGAAATTTTATGCCCTAACCACAATTCCTTATCTCACATAAAAGTTGGCACTTTTTCTCCCAATTAGAAACTAAATTCGTGTCTTCACAAGTTTTGTTTACTTCTTTTCTAAATTGGTGAGCTCGAATCAAAACTAGCCCAAAAATCGAGAATCATCCATAAATACTTCATAGTCTTTTCTATCATTATATGGATATGCCATCATACTAGTTGAAAAGTACCGGGTGCTCATTACCACAAGCCCAAATGGCATGCGCCGGTACGCGAGTGGTTTCATACGGGCATGTGAAAAGTAGTTTTTCTCCTGGTCTTGGGATATTTTGGTATTTGGAAATACCCTGAAAATCCATCTAGAAAACATAAAACTATTCCGGCTAATCTTTCTATTCATCTGTCATAAACGGCAAATGGAAAATTCTTTTCGAGTGCTTAATTTAATTTCTATAGTCGATACAAACTCTCACATGTAACTAAATGTGTCGAATACTTCATTTTCCTTCATTAGAAACAACGTAATTCCTCTCTTTTTCTTTGGAACACATGCACTAGACTAACCCATGGGCTGTCGGAGATCGGGTAAATCATTCCGGCATCAAGAAGTTTTAGGACCTCCTTTTTTATTACCTCGTAAATTTTTGGATTAACCCGTCTTTGACTTTGAACCGTAGGTTTATAATCATCCTCCATCAAGATTTTGTGTGTACAAAAACGAGGGTCGATACCCTTGATGTCGGTGATTTTCCAAGCAATGGCTCGTTTATGAGATTTGAGCACTTTTAAAAGAGCATCTTTTTCACCATTTTTTAAACCTTTTGCAATAATCACTAGTAAATTGTCGTTTTGTTCTAAGTAAGATACTCTATGTGGAGAAGGTAAAATCTTTTAAACTCTAATTACGGAGGCTCCTTCAATTGGAAGATTTTACCTCGGTCACTTACACTTTGTTTAAGGGTCATCGGAAGGAAGTTAACACGGGTCATTATTTTAAAATTTTTTTTCGGGGATCAAAAAAATATCTTCTCCGGGTTCGCACTCGGCCATGATCAATTCGTGTGAAAATGAATCATCCTTAAGATAAGCTTCGTTTCTTCCAAAATGAATTCGGAAGTAGTGCTCAGACGTTAGGGTGGGATTGGGATTTGCCACCCGAAGAATTAGGAAATCCTAGCAATTCCGGAGCATACTCCTCACAAACTGCATCAATGATGTCAATTTGGTTTACCGACTTGTCATTTGTAGAGGAGTATCTCGTGGTTTGATCTAGATTAAAAGTGACGGCTTCGTTATCAACCCGAAGGGTTATTTGTTCTTCTCCATAAAACTTCAATTAAAAGATAACGGCGATTCTCAAAAAGGATCTCCTATGTATGACGAGGTACTCGAGGATTGGGCTTCGAAATCGACAACACAAAGTCTGTAGAAAATGAAATTCCAACTTTGACAAATACGTCTTCGGTGAGTCCTTTAGTATAAAGTAATCGACTCGGTCTGCTAACTCTAAAGTCTATCCGAGTTGGTTGTAAGATAGGTAAACGAAAGCTTTTACAATAGAAAGAGGCATAAGATGTTATGCTTGCGCCAAGATCAGCCAAGCTGTGTGACATATCCCATTCGAGAAATTACATGGAATCAAGAAACTTGCGGGATCTCCAAGTTTTTCGGGAAGGCTTTTGAGGAGCATTGCTGAGGCAATCTCGTTCAACGGTATCTTATCTACTCAAGCAACTTTTCTTTATTCATTGAGCAAAACTCTTAATCGTAGGAGCTAATCTTGCATCAAAAGTAAAGCATCGCGAAACTAATGTCGAAGCGCAAATCTCTTGATGATTTGGAAAGATCTTCTCCATTTGATTCGAATCTTTGGCACGGGACTTTTGATCCATCACGGCGTGAAGGAGGATTATCGAATTCGCAAATCTTGAAAGATTTGGAAGATCTTCTCCATTTGATTCGAAGCTTTGTCACGGGACTTTTGATCATCACGTCGTGAAGGATATGGAATATTTGGCTTAGGTAAACTCTTCGGAACATCGGGTTCCGGAATAGAAATGGGGATAACCGGAGGTGGGATTTGAGCGGTACTTCCTTGGAAATTTGTTTGCTCTTTATCCGTTGTCTCCTCGGTTTCTCGTTCCACTACCTTTTTAGGAGAAGGATTAGTAGGAATCGAGGGTCCCTCGTAAGCAACACCACTTCGAGTAGTGATCGCTTTCATCTCACCCTTCGGGTTTGGAATGGTATTACTCGGAAGAGTACCCGAAGTTGAGGCTTGGTTTTGAAACAATCCACAAATCATGTTTTGCAAATTATTTTGAAAAGTAGTTTGTTGATTCATCATGACGGCTTGTTGAGATTTTATCGTGTTTTGAATTTCATTCTTAAGGTCTCCTTTCAACGAGTTGATTTGATTTTGCATGTTTCTCATCATTTGATCATTATTCCTCTTGTAACTCGAAAAATCATTTGAAATCTCTTGTTGAACTTGATTATTAGGCACTTGAAAAGGTTGGTTTAGAAATCCTTGGTTTTGAAAATTTGGAGCATGATTAACTTGACCTTGAAAACCTTGATTTCCATGAAAATTATTTCCCCGATTAAGATATATTCCTTGAACTTATTCTGATAAACCTATTTTGGACCATTGTTTTAAACCCCGGAGCAATACCGGGTGGTGCCATTTGATTACTAACTCGGTTTAGAGAGTTAACTTGATTGTAAGTACCTGTGGTCGCACAAACACTAGCCTTATTGTTATCGGTAGTCGGACAATTATACCAAGAATGGGCACCACCACAAGTAACGCAAGTTTCCTCAACCACTTTAACCGGAGCGGGAGTGACAACTTTCTTAGAAACAATCTCGACTAAGGTCGAAAGTTGATCCACAAGCTTATCAATCTTTCATCCGTTTTACTAGAAGTAGCATTCATCCTAGAAACATTTGATCTATTACGTGAATAACAAACTTTTGATTTATTTTCAATTATGTTTAAAGCCTCTCTAGTCGTTTTATTCAAAAGATTTCCACCCGCCACGACATTTAAGGAGTCTTGATCGTTGTCGTTTAAACCATTATAAAAGGTATCAACTTGAGTTAACTCCGTAAATCCATGGTGGGGACAAGCTCTAAGCATTTCCTTAAATCGTTCCCACGCTTCACTAAAAGACTCGTCGAATTTTTGGGTAAATCAAGAGATTTTATTCTTTAAGTGAGTGGTTTTTGAAGGAGGGAAAAATTGATTCACGAATATAGTAACGAGATCCTCCCAAGTCAAGATTGAATTAGGAGGTTCTTTCTCGTACCAAGTTTTAGCAGCCCCTCGAGTGAATAAGGAAACATCATTAGCTTAATCACATCGTTTGGCACATTCCTAAATCGTAGAGTCGATGTAATACTTTGAAAACTATTATTATGGAGCATGAGGGTTTTCGTTCTCTAACCCGTGAAAACGGGTTGCTTGTACCAATTGTGAACAAATTCGTTTAATCTCAAAATGATCGGCTGTTAATTTCGGTAACAATAGTTATCCGTCATTCTCGTGGTGACTGTGCTAGCTCTTCCATAGTACGTTCCGCCATTGGTGCAATGATAGTACCAAGCTCGGGTTTGACTATGTTTGGAACACGATTCCTATTTCGACGTCTCGGAATGGTTACGTTTGAATTATTTGAAAAATAGGAATTTCTAGTGCGCGTGCACTAAACAAACAAATGAAATGAGAAAAGAAATGAGAAAAGGAAATATTTTTGTTTAACGATTTAATCAATCAAATCTTAGGGTAACTCTCTTAAGTAAAATAAATTTTACAAAAGAGGTGCGCCTTTTTCGTAAGTGACACAAACGGTAAAAAAAATTGAATCTTTGGTTCGGGAACTTATTGATGGATAATACCTCAATTGAAGGTATTATTTGTTGGTGTTCTTTTACCAACTTTGTAAATTTTAAATATTCACAAATTAACGAGAAAAATCAAAAAATCCGGAAGAGCAAATATTTTTGTATTTTTGTTTTTAAACTTTTACTTATACTAAAAAGAAAAGAAAATTATTTTTTTACTTTTTATATTTTTAAATTTTTTTTTGATTTTCTTAAAAGCGTAACTTTCGAAGATGAAAGGTTCTCCAAATCACGATCAACAAACTGCAAACGAAAGAATCTTAATCACAAATCCCCGGCAGCGGCGCCAAAAATTGGTTGTTGCAATTATATATACATATAATATAAGATATAAAAGTATAGAGAAAATTCCCAAGTTGCACTTGAGGAAAATTCACATTCAAATATATAATACACGTTTTTACCGGTAAGTGATTCCCAGGTCGTTAAGTCCCAACGATTTGTGAAATTGAATCCTCGTTTTCACTTGGACGACGATTTGAATAGGTTCGAAGATTTTTAATTTCTAAAATCATAAATGTGAGCAAATAAAGGCACAATTAAAAAAACTACGCAAACGTAAAGGGTATTTAAACAAAAAACGAAATTAAAATCCTAATTATAAAATTAAATCCTAAAATTATTTTTCTACTTTTTCTATCCTAATTAACTATTTAAAAGAGAAAAATTAAAGAAATCCTAAAACAAGAGCAATTTAAGCTAAAAACCAGGGTTCTAAATAGCGCCGCTATAGCGCGCTATAGCGCGAGGCGTAGCCTCCACGTTACGAAACAGGTCAAGGCGTCGCCTTTAGGCATGACGTGCAATAAAGCGTGTATAGGGCGCTATTGCGCAGGGTGGACACTGGGTTTTTTTTGTGAAAGCTTTAAGAGATTTATTTATTTTGAATTTTTAAAGACTATTTATGGACTTTAGCTTATTTACAAGTATTTTTGATTTGGGTTGCTTGAGATCGTGACTTAGAACTTATAATCAATTGTAAGGCATAGTAGCTAATTACTATTGACATCAATAAATATTTTTTGAAGCTTTGAGTAACGCCATTAAATTAGCTATGACGCAACGCCTCACGCTAAAGGCTTGAGGCTTGGGCTATGCAGCTACGTCACAGCTTCTCGCTATTTATAAACCTTGATAAAAACGAAAGAAATGAGATACGGATTTAAAAACCTCGTTCATTAAAAAGTGAATTTTAAATTAATGACTACTACAAAATGAATTTTATTTTTCCTAGATGCAAAATGATAAAAGAAAATTTTAGAAAAAATAAAATTATTTTTTTTTGATTATTTTTGTATTTTTTATGATTTTTTAAAGTTTTAAACTAAGGAAAATGATTAAAAATAAACTATTAATGAGAAAAATCTAGAAAAATCACAAAAAGTCCTAAATACTACTAGGAATGCAAGAAAAATAGAAAATCACACACAACTTAAACAAATAAGTACTAAATAGACATAATAAGCTACGACTTTTTATAAAAGCCAAATGATTAAAATGAGTTCAAAAGAAATATGAAAAGGAAAACTCACGGATAAGCTATTGTAGCACAATGGTAAGTTATGAGTGTGTGTAAAGGCTAGGTCATGGGTTCAAGTCCCAGGCCTAGCTTTTTTGCTTTTCTTTTTATTTTTGAAAACTCAAAACACAAAAGTTGTAGAGGAGACTTTTTTGAACAACTTTAATAAAACGACTATAAGCTGAATCCTAAAAATAAACTCTTAAAAAGCTCTGGAAGATTGCTGTTACAGAAAGTGGGCTTTAAAAAGCCAAAAAGCTGTTTTGCACTCAAACACTAGCACGATCCAATGAAAAGCTCAATTTTTAAATCCAAAAGCTATTTTAGAAAACTTATAATGTATAGAAGCCATTTTTAATAAACTAAATATCCTAAAAACACTATAAAGCTTCTGAATCATTGGATTAAAGAAGCAAACTCATAAAAATCCAACTTAAGCTCAAAATCAAGTTAAGCTATAATCTCCAATAAGCCACCACAGAAGCTGAGCTTTTGAAAACTTAATCTCCTATGATTATACTACTGATCCAAGCAATTGAAACACAAATTACATCCTAAAAATCAAAAGCAATGACTTGATCATAAAACTGCATGTTTTAGTTTTTCAGGTTTTAAAGGTTTTTAGCATATCACCTGCTGAGCTATGTTGACATATATGAACCAAAAACTTAAAAACACTTTATGCAGACCTAATGTATGACCTTCTACACTCATTAACTATACAAACTAAAAAGCAATAGAGGCTCTACAATTCACCAAGGTGGATTAGTGCTTATAAACCTAACTAGACTTTTAACAGATTTGAAACATTTATTATTGAAATATTGAAAACTCAATTAACTCTACCCTAGCTTATAAATCCAGCATAAACATACCCAGTAATGAAACTTCAATCAACAACAAAAGACCAAATGGCCTCAAGCAGTACTAACTCTTGGTTAGTACTGATGTGCCAAACACCTCCTTATTTCTATGAAAATTCATTTGAACTTATGAAATTTGAATTTAATGAACAAAACTTGAATACAGTTGTCTAACAGCTTTATAACACAACTACTTTATCATTCTTTACCACAACATTCAAAATGATAACTGGAGGAGAAGAGATCAAGACGTGAAACTATGCAATTTCCCATGCACCAAAATCTCATTCAATCAATTCCTCAAGCACACAAGTCTCTCTCAAACTCAAAATATCAACATTATCATACAATCAAGGATGATGGTATTGTAAGTCGACTCAAGTTTATCAGAATAGGAGAAGACTATCAGGAATATTGACTTGTTATTTATAAAGTGATGCTAAATGAAGCAATCAAGCAGTCAGAGTCTTACCAGATGTTCATCAAGTATTCCACTGGTCAGATTTCCCCCAAGAAGAGCAGAGGCAAGGGTTCACAAAGAAAGAAGACTGATGATGACTCTCAGAAATCTGTTGATGTATCTTAAGAGTCTAAATCTAAACATGAACCAGTTAAGAGAAAGACTACTAGTAGAAGAGTGTTCAAGAAGAAAGTTACAATTTATTCTAATCACAACATTATTTTTGATGATCCTGACGTTGCTTTGGAGTTAGGAAAGTCAATCAGCAAAACTAAAGCTGAAGAAGCTGAAGCAGCAAGGCAAGTCCATGCTACTCATGCAAGGATTGTGATAGAGTCTGTCCCCGACCCTACTAAAAGAAGAAAATCAGGCAAAGTGACTTCTGATCCTCCCAAAAAGCTCAAGGGTGTTCCATCTCTTACTCCAGAAGAACAAGAAGTTGCTGATACTATACAAGCTCTTAAAGAAAGTAGAAGACCAGGCTGAAGACAACTGGTACTAGAGCTTAGTGGAAGGATTGTACTTTCAAGGGGTTCCTGATGAGTCCACAGTCGTCTCTACTACCTCAAGTGAAAGAACTGGTACTAAACTAGGGGTCCCGATGAGGAAAAGGATATAACTAAAGAAAATGTTATTCTTGAGTAGGGATCAGAACAAGAGAGTGAATACTTGGAAGAAGACCAACTTAATGATGAAGAGAAGGATGATAAAGATGATGATGCGAATGATGAAGGTGATGATTATATCAGTGATAATCAAGATGCTGATGATGAAGATGCTGAAACTGAATCTGATGAGGATGAAGTCTATAAGTATAAGATACGTGCACGTAAAGATAAGGATGTAGAAATGTCAAATGCTGAAGTTGAAGATTTTGATAAAGGTTTGGGAAGAGGTTGCTAATGCAGCAAAGGCAGATGCTGAGAAGACTTCAGAAGTAAATAATGATGCTAAGAAGACCGAACTCCCTCCAACAAGCTCTAGCTTATATGTATCTTCAAGTTTTAGTGATCAATTTCTTAAACTTTCTTCTAATTCTTCTTTAGTTAGTAATGTTAAGGATATTACTGATGCAGAGATCAACTCATTATTGGAAGTTTAGATCCAGTCTAAAGTTCCACATATCCAGTCTCCATCCTTGCTTAGAGTACTAGTATTTGTGATTTTTGAGCCTTCAGTTCTCACACCAGTACAAGAATCTCCTTCAATAGCTATTGTAACAACTATACCTCCTCCATCTGTCTCCACCACACCACCTGTACCTCAACAAACAACAACACTGATTCCCACACCACCAATCACAACCGATGCTCTAATAATCACAACTACTGTTTCTAAATTCGATGCACTCTCTGTTATTCAGCTAAGAGTTGCTAAATTAGAAAAAGATGTGTCTAAACTTAAGAAAATAGTTCTCTTTGCTGAAGCTCTTGCTGCTCTCAAGATACAAGTTCCATCTGTTATAGATAATTATCTTGGATCCAAAGTTGGGGATGTCTTTAAAAAGAACTGAAGAAACACACAGCAGATCTTATTCGAAAATATTATCTGCAGCAAATTCCTGAGTTACCCAAGAAATAGACATCAACAGTTGATCTAGAACAAGAATAAAAGAAAATTCCTTTAGAGATTCTCAAGATTAAAAAGGAACAAGCTGAGAAGCAAAAGATGCTAAAGTTTACTATCAAGTCTACAGACAAGGCAACTCTCAAATAGTTTGATTAGAAAAGCGCTCTCTACCAGACCATGCATGCAAACAAGTCCTTCAATAGAAATCTTACTAATCATAGATTGTACCATGCTCTCATGGAAGCATTGATAGAGGATGAAAATGCTATGGATAAGGGAGTTGCTGACACAGTCAAAGACTATAAGAGAAAGCATGATGATGATGAAGACCCTTCAGCTGGACCAAACCAAGGTAAGAAGACAAAGAGGAGAAGAACCAATGAGTCTGTGTCTTCAGAAGCTTCACCACCCAGGACATCCTAAAGGTAAAGCTTAATAAGCTATAAGATATTAGTCTGCTTCTACAAGGAACCGGTTGAAGAACCTACTACTTAGGTGGTTATGGATGATGTGGGTAAAGATGTGGTTCGTGATGATGATCAACCACAAGATACTTCTGAACCCAAGACAGCTAAGACTCAGAATCTAGAATGGTTCACGCAACCTCCAAGGCCTCTACTCCTGATCCAAAATGAACAAGTCATTAGGTTGTACTGTAACCGAACAAAACCTTGGTTATATTAATTGGTCTTATGCTTCAGAGGAATCCTTCTCACTTTCAAGACCTAATAGCTACTTCGATTGACTTCTCCAAGTATGTATTGAATCGAATCAAAATTGATAATCTACTCAAGATATATTGTTAAGACCTGCCTATAATCTGTTAAAATGCACGTCTTCTAGCAGCATCAAACTAGAGTACCACTTCCAGGATTATTTCAATGCATTAACAGACAGGCTTGATTGGAATAATCCTAAAGGAGATTGTTACCCCTTTGATCTATCCAAACCTCTTCCTCTGCAAGGTCACCCAGGTCATCTAACCATTCCTGCAGATTACTTCTTCAACACCTGAAGTATCTAAAATCTTCTAATCCAGAAAGGATGTATACTACATCGATCACGAAGACCAAAGTAACTCGGTATGAGATAAAAGGGATTGAAGACATGGTTCCTACACTTTGGTGTCCTACCAAAGTATTGTATGACAAAGATGTATTGAAAGGGATCAAACATTGGGGTGAAGGGCGTAAGCTATGGCACAGATCTCAGCTGAACAAGTTCTCCAAGCATAATGTGTATTCTACAAAGAAAATTCTAGGGGTGAAGAGTGTTAGTGTCAAGAAACTTCACAGATATGGTTATCTGGAAGAGATTGTAGTGAAAAGAGCTGACCGTCAGTTCTACAAGTTTAAAGAAGGTAACTTTGTGGATCTGCACATGAATGACATTGAAGACATGCTGCTTCTTGCTGTTCAACACAAGCTATTCCACCTCACCGACAGCGATATTGTTGACTTTATTGTGGCTCTTCGTATGTTCATATGAAGTCTCGTCATCAAGAAATGTGTTGAGGATTTATAGCTTGGTGTAGAGAGTTACCAGGAGAAACTCAACATCACTCCACCTCAACAGACCGTTCTTGAAATAGAATTCAAAGAACTTTACACTCCATCTCACAAACCGCCAGGGGTAATCTATGAAGATCTGACCAAACAAAAAAGAGTGATGGGGGCTGATGAGCTGTACAAGTTCTCGGATGGGACGCTCAAGATAGTTCGAGATAAGCTTCTTCATAAAATACGCGATTTTTCTTTTGGAATACAATACGGAGATTCCAAGGAGAAAGTAAACGGCTACTGACAGAAAAAGGTCGGAACTTATGGTCGAGCTGATTGATAAGCAGTGCGCTGAATGAGATCATTCAAAATCTAAAGATTGGTTGGATGCTAGGACTCGAGGATTGGACTACAAACTGATGACGCGCACTACATGATCGTCAGGTCCTATCTCAAAATTTTATCTGTGAATAATGTGAATATGTAGTATAGACTTATAATAGTAGGCAATATAAATAGTGTTTGAGTACGAATTTTCTAGAATTTTTCATTAAATTTAAAAATTTCAAATTAACGTACTCAACACTATATATATATACCCTCATAAATTGAGGGGTAGCATTAAAATGTTCCTAATATGGCTTGTTAATAAATGGACATTTTTTCCATGAAAGCATTTATATTTGAATCAATTGATATCCAAAATGTCAAGAGATTTGAATTTTTGATAAGGGGAGAAAATGTGATTAAAATATATGGCTAAAGATGTGATTTTAAGGACTCAAGTGCAAGCTTCACCCCTTCATGTGCTAAATTTTTTGAATATCGATGCACATGTTGAGGGGGAGCATTACAAATGGTTTTAAGGCTGAGAACAATACCAAAATACCGACCATGTCTGTAATTAATTAGAGTTATAAGGTGGTTAAGATTAGGTATTCATTCCCATGATCCATCCAGAACCGGGGGGTCTACCCATGGACATTCTATTAGTTAGAATAGAAGTCCTTAGGTATGATGAAAAAAAGAGTAAAGTGAGAAAAGGGAAAAATGCGGAATAAGACAGAGCTGACACTGGAACAAACCCAACAAGGTATTAGTGATGAAGTCTTGGTAAGCATTGAAGGGGTTGAAGAATGAAAAAGAAATGTAAAGATAAAGGGTGATAAGAAAGAAGCCCTCCTTACACTTAGGCAGAAACCAGGTCAATACAAATGCTATCAAAAATACTAAGCTGTTGTCTGGTATTGAAGATAGTTATCATGGACCCAGTGATCGGGTATTCCACCAGCTCGACAAGTAGAGTTCCAAATTGATTTGATACCCGGTGTTGCACCTGTAGCGCGGGCGCCTTATCGGTTTGCACCATCCAAAATGAAAGAACTGGCAGAACAACTTCAAGAACTATTCGACAAGGGATTTATAAGACCCAGCTCTTCACTCTGGGGAGCCCCGATCTTGTTTGTCAAGAAGAAAGACAGATCGTTTCATATGTACATCGATTATCGTGAACTGAACAAGTTAACAGTGAAGAACCGTTACCCACTTCCTAGAATTGATGACTTGTTCGATCAACTTTAAGGATCAAGTGTCTACTCGAAGACTGACTTACGATCAGGTTACCACTAGTTGAGGGTTCGCGAGGAAGATATCCCAAAGACCGCGTTTAGGACGCGCTATGGCCATTATGAATTTCAAGTGATGCCTTTTGGTTTGACAAACGCGCCTGCTGTATTGTACCTCATGAATCGGGTGTGTAAGCCGTACTTGGATAAATTTGTGATTGTCTTTATCGACGATATACTAATTTATTCAAAGAACAAGGAAGAGCATGAAGATCATCTCAAGCAAATCTTGTAATTACTTAAGAAAGAGGAGTTGTACGCTAAATTATCTAAGTGTGAATTCTGGATTTCAAAAGTGCAATTTCTCGGCCATGTGATAGATAGCAAGGGCATCCATGTAGAACCTGCAAAGATTGAGTCAATTAAAGATTGGGAATCTCCTAAGAATCCAACAGAGATTCGCCAATTTTAGGACTCGCCGGTTATTATAGAAGGTTCATTGAAGGTTTCTCTAAGATTGCAAAGTCCATGACTAAACTAACTCAAAAGAATGTGAAGTTCGACTGGGGAGAAAAGGAGGAAACTGCATTTCAATTGATCAAATGGAAGCTATGTAGCATACCTATTCTGGCCTTACCTAAAGGATCATAAAACTTTATTGTGTATTGCGACGCTTCGTATAAAGGATTGGGTGATGTGCTTATGCAAAACAAGAAGGTTATAGCCTATGCCTCTCGACAACTGAAAATTCACAAGAAAAACTACACCACTCATGACATAGAGCTTGGAGCTGTAGTGTTTGACCTTAAAATGTGGAGACACTACTTATACGGGACAAGGTGTACCGTGTTCACTGGTATATGCTTAATTACACATACCATTTTCTATTAAAAACGGACTTAAATGACTAAAAACGTACCAAAAATACATTGTATTTGTATGTTTTGCATTTGTATTGTGCAGGAAATGGATATGCAAGAAAAGGATGAAAAACAAAAACAAACAAAACCAAGCACGAAATGGAAAAGACAAAGTTAAATCAAAGCCAAAGTCAGTCAAAGTCAAAAGTCAACCAAGTGAAGAAAATACAACTTGAGGAACTAAACTTGCCACACCTCAAGTTGTATTACAAGGGCTAAAATTGCAAACTGAAAGAAGTATAACTTTAAGGGCCAGTTCTGCCAAACCCCTAAAGTTGTATCATAAAAGGGCGAAGTTTACAATAAAGTTATAAGAGATGAGGGGCCAAAGCTGCCAACTTGCCCAAAGCCATTTTTCCCGCCCAAACAAAACCCCAAATACAACTCACGGGTGTCCTCACCTTCTCTTACCCTGCAACCCTTCAACACCCTGGATAAAACACTTCCCCCTCCTCCACTATCACCACCTCCCCATATATAATTGCCAAGTTGGCAATCCCACCCATTTCCAAGTGATTTCGATGGCTGTGATTGACTCAAAAGAAGCACAAAAGAAATTGAAGGCTGGGATTTGTTTTAGAATCTCCTCACACAACAAACACACTTGGGTTTTTGTCTCTACAAAGAAACACAGAAGAAAGAAGAGAAGAAAGACCAAGAGACCAAGACCTTAATTCATTTTAGTATAAATAGGGCCATTATAACCCAAGAAAAAGGGGGTAATTAGGAGTTGGTTAGTGTCGTTTCTATTTTTATCTAGTTCTTAGTTAAGTTTCAGCTTATTTTTATGCAATTTTATTTTTCCAAGTCTTGTAACTTTAACTTTCATCTTAATGCAAATTTGGAATTTTTAAGTCAATTCTTGATTCTCTATATTTCCTTTTGTTAACAACTTTACTTAATATGTTTTAAGTCTTATTAAATCATATAAGTCATTTGTCTTAACTCAAATACTAGAATTTAAGTAAAGTCACAAAAAAATCCCACACTCAAATATACCACAGCTTATGGATGATAAGCCAGTTCTGGATGGGCTTATGGACTCTCACTAGCTTGTTTTATACAAGCTAAAGCTTGTAGACTCTTTGTTTAACCCTGTTTTGAGCAAGGGAGTTGTAAGTTTTTATTTTGCTTATTTTTCTTATTTACTGTAGAACTGCTTATTAGTGCTTATTTGTTACTTATATTTGCTTATTCATGCTTTGTTATGATGTTTAGTGCTTATCTTGCTTAGTGGTTAGTTTAAAAGTGATTTGTGCATTTCTTAGTTAGAACTGTTAGACATGAGTTAAAACTGTTGGACTGATTTAGCTTATTTAAGTGCTTATTCTTGATTGAAGTCTGCTTATAAGTGTCTTATTTTGTTATCTGATAATCTGTTTAGCACCAAATCAGCTTAAAACAAAGAGAAAAATGATTTTTGAAAACTCTAAGGGGTGTTTGGAACAAGCAGTACTAACCCATAGTTAGTACTGCTGGTTCTATTTTAGGAATTTTAAAGCTAGCAGTACTAACTTAAAGCTAGCAGTACTAACTCCAAGTTAGTACTAGTAGTTAAAACTGTTAGTATTGTTAGTTCATTTTAGCTTATCAGCTTATTGTTTCTGCTTATTTAAGATTTGCTTAGTTTTTTAGAGTAGATTAAGCCATTTTCCTTTACTGTCTAAGCTTACTTTAGCTTATTTGCCTTTTCAAGCAATTTTAATAGTATATTAGTTTGTAGCTTTTTAGCTTATCTGCCATTTTAATTTAGTCTAGTTGCTTATTCTTATGCCTGAGTGCTTATTAGAGGTAGTTAAATATCTGTTTTAGCTTATTTGCTTATTTCTTGTTTCATTGTGTCTTGTTAAAGCGGGCAGTACTAACTTAAAGCTAGCAGTACTAACTTAAAGCTAGCAGTACTAACTCCAAGTTAGTACTGGTAGTTAATACTGTTAGTACTGTTGTTAGTACTGTTGAGTTTCTCCTGCTTAACTTAGTTTAATTGCTTGCTGAATTTGCTTATTTAGAGTTAGTATAGCTTATTTGGTTGTCTTAAGCTTGTTTGAGCTTATTTGTGTCTAAGTATAAAAGTTTTAAGTGTTTTTACCATACCTACCCTTTATGCCTGCTCTAGCTTATTTTCCTTGCTTATCTTTTCGTGCATTTGCTTATTAGTCTTAGTGCCTAATCACATCATTGTCATATTCAAACATCGATGATCAATTCGTCATTCTATTTTCCATTCAAGCCTCGTTGGGACATAACGACCCGGAAACACTCTATACTACTTCCGCTTTCATTAATTTTGTGGATCCTGATCCTTGTTATATATTTATATTTATTTATATATAAAAAAGGAGTAAGATCGCGAAGTCATTCACCGACCACAAGAGCTTACAACACATCCTTGACCAGAAAGAGTTAAACATGAGACAACGACGATGGTTGGAGCTTCTTAGTGACTACGATTGTGATATCCGCTACCACCCAGGGAAGGCGAACGAGGTGGCTGATGCATTAAGCAGAAAAGAAAGGGTTAAACCTTTAAGGGTACGAGCCTTAGTCATGACTATTGGCTTGAATCTTCCCAAACAAATCCTAGAAGCCCAAACCGAAGCATTAAAACCTGAAAACCTCACTGCTGAAGATGTTGGAGGCATGCTCCGACAAGACCTCACAAAAAAAGGTTGAAACCCCGTGCAGGCGGAACCTTGTGTTTAAACAACAGGAGTTGGTTACCGTGTTATGGCGACTTAAGGGCTCTAATCATGCACAAGTCTCAAAAGTCAAAATATTCCATTCATCCGGGTTCTGATAAGATGTACCAAGACTTGAAGCAGTTGTATTGGTGGCCTAACATGAAGGCAGATATTGCCACTTATGTTAGCAAGTGTCTGACTTGTTCTAAAGTTAAGGCAGAGCATCAAAAACCTTCTGGGTTGCTAGTCCAACCAGAGATTCCAGAATGGAAATAAGAGAAAATCACCATGGATTTTGTCACTAAACTCCCTAAGACAACAAACGGTTATGATACCATTTGGGTGATCATTAATCGTCTTACAAAGTCTGCTCACTTCCTACCAATGAGGGAAAATGATCTCATAGAGAAGTTAATGAAGCTTTACATGAAGGAAGTAGTCACCCGACATGGTGTGCCTGTTTCTATTATCTCTGATCGTGATGGGTGATTTACGTCACTATTCTGGCAAGCACTTCATAAGGATTTGGGAACTCGATTGGACATGAGTACGGCCTATCATCCCGAAACTGACAGTCAAAGTGAAAGAACTATCCAAACTTTAGAAGACATGTTACGCGTTTGCGTGTTAGACTTTGGAAAGAATTGGGATAGACACTTACCGTTAGTGGAATTCTCTTACAACAACAGTTACCATACCAGTATAAAGGCTGCACCATTCGAGGCACTGTATGGGCGAAAGTGTCAATCACTTGTGTGTTGGGCGGAAGTTGGAGATGCTCAGCTTACTGGTCCTGCAATAATTCATGAAACCACCGAGAAGATCGTCCAAATCAAAAGCAGAATCCAAGCCGCTCGCGACCGACAAAAGAGCTATGCAAACATTAGACGTAAACCAATGGTATTCCAAACGGGGGAAGTTAAACCCTAGGTATGTCGGCCCTTTCAAAGTGATTGAGAGAGTCAGAACTGTTGCCTATAAACTTGAGCTACCACAACAATTAATCCGAGTCCATAACACGTTTCACGTGTCAAATTTGAAGAAGTGTCTATCCGATGAATCACTTGTAATTCTGTTAGAAGAACTACGTGTTGATGACAAGCTCCACTTTGTGGAAGAACCAGTAGAAGTTATGGATCGTGAAATCAAACAATTGAAGAAAAGTCGCATTCCCATCATTAAGGTTAGATGGAACTCTAAATGAGGTCCTGAGTTTACATGGGAACGTGAGGATCAATTCAAGCAGAAGTACCCACATCTCTTTACCAAGACCGCACCGTCGCCAAGTGCCGCGTCTTAAGCCTTGAGGACAAGGCTCATTAACAGGGGAAGACTATAACACCTCGTGTTTTCAGGTCATTTTATGACTCCCAATTATTTTCTCAATAATTACTTTTAGCTATTTTGCGCCTCATTTCATGTAATCCGCTTAGTTAAATCGCGTAAGCTAAAATCAATGACTATCATAAGCGAATGTCATTCAAGTAAATATCGACGTTCAATAAGTGTTATAATATTATTAGGAGAATAATATTTAGCATTTCAAGTTTTATTTTCATACTTTACGTAAACCGCATCTGATTCGCATTTTAGGCATCCATGCATGCATGCAACCTTAGAAACCCATCCATATCTTAACAAATACCCACCATAATACCTAATACCTAAAATATTCTCACTTACAAACACCTATATTCGGTTACAACACATACACACACTCAACACTTCCTAATTAAATCAAATAAGCTAACCACACTCTACTACCACCCTTAAACTATTATATCTTTTAACCAAAGGATCATAAACCCTAAAATTCACTCCTATGTTTCTTTTTGAACCCAAAAGTGGCGGATAGAGCATAAACCACAAACAACCATGTTTAAGTTTACTTAAATATCATTTACACAAAACATTTAAGTCTAATATCAAACCATGCTTAGTCTATAACATTTCATCCTTAACCAACACACATCTTAGCAAAATTTATAAAACATCTTCCATGAATATACATATACACACATACATTCAAGCTCACATCACTTTATACTATCAAATAAATTACCTACACATCCCACTAACAACATAAACTACTATTTCCTTTGCACAATGGATCAAGAACACATTAAAGTCACCAAACTTTATCCTTAAGGGTTGTTAATTTCGGCTAAGAATAGGGAAAAGCAAGGAGAAGAGATGTTTCCCATGCTTAAGCTTCCATCACATCTATCATGTCTCTTTTCTTACACACCCTAGCCCTAATGCTTTTTTTATTAACCAAGTCATGCCCTATGTCTCCTAAACCTCTCCTAAACCGGTTACAAACAAAGACCAAGCCAAAAACCATTTGTTAGTTTTCTTTAAGTGGTTTCCAAGCACCTTTTATTATATAACTAGAAGCCCTTAGTCATAAGTTTTCTCACACATCTCTCATTATCAAGGAACTAGCAAAAATACTTCTCTTTGTCTCTCTTTTGGTCTCGGATTAGAACAGCCACACAAACACACCTATAATTTGAAATCCTAAACCTAAACAAGAGTTCCAAGGTTCATTACTAAGCTATTTTAAGGTGCATTGAAGGTTTAGCTAGGCATTTGTAAGAGTTTTCAAGGGTTTGTCAAGTTAGGGTTTTCTTTGGAAAACTAGGGTTTTCATTCAAGTATTTTGAATTAAGGTTTGATCACAAGGGTGTGATCTTGTTCATCATTCCTCACTCACTCATCTAAGGTCCATCTAAGATCCCTAACCTTTTCGATTACTTCATTTCATGTGTTATATAATTTATATATTGTTAAATCATCACCTAGGTTATTTTATGAATTTATAAAATAAAATCATGCATGTTCATACACGAATTACATTAATATGATCATTATGATGTTAAAAATATGTTAATGTGTTAAGAACAAGGATTTACAAGCAATGGATAATTATTATAATTATTTGTTAAAGTATTGAATATTTATTTAATTACAAAGTTTATATAGTTAAATAAATATGTTGAGCACTTTTCTTGGCCATATTATGATGTACAATATTTAGATGACTTAATTTATACACAATATGTGCTAATATACAAATTAGAGGACTTATGATAGTTTATTTGAGTTGAAAATACTTAAAAACCAAGTTATATAATTATTTATATGAAACCTTAAAACAAACTATTTTAATTCGAGCTAGACCTACTGATTTTATTATTTTATAAAATAGTACATGTGATGAGGAATCCAAGCATATAAAAAACTTGCGAAAGAGATAAATAACGAAGAAGATATAATTTTTGCAAGATATGCATATTTAAAACTATTTTTATAAAAGAAAG
>BQNB010009135.1:68603-86293 GCA_026074375.1 Tanacetum coccineum
ACTTGACCAACAAGCACCATTTTTAAAACCCCACGACGCCCATCCACTTGATATCCATCGAGCTTCCAACCATCAAAGTTAAGCATTATTACCAGAGATTATACATGAGAAGAAGTCGACAACAGATGTGTAAAGAACAAAATTTTATTTAAAAAATATCGGAACAACAAGACAAGTATTTAATAGTTTCTTGATGGGGGAAAAATCAAGTATTATTGCACTAAGTACATGACACTGAAACCTTAACTCATGAGCCCCTAATGTAAGGTATTCTGCAACTACCTCAAGTATTCAAATGTAAATGCGTCACAGGCTATACAAACCATAATCATGACGGACGGGGATAGTCAGTCCCGATGGATCACCCATATAACATTCGCGCTCACTAATGTGATTCTAACAGTTCATGATTTTCCGGGGCAAATACAATAGCAGAAGGGACTTAGGCAATAATAAATTTCAGATAGATGCAGTTGATAATAATGAATGCTTGTGGTCCAATATGTAATCTCACCCCGTGATTTAAAACAGGTATTCATGGCAAAGGGGGCTATGGACTCACCGGATATAGATGATCATTGAGAAAAAACGGATATGAGAAAGTACTTCAAGAGAGTTGCGAGACCTATAAAGCATCGTCGCGACTTAAAATAAGTATGATATTATTATGATAGTATTATCATCAAATATTAGTATTAAAATAAGGAACGATATTGACAATGACTCAACCTTCGCGTTTTTTACTTTCTAATAAGTTTATTACCTGAAATAAACCTCAATTGAATGTCTCTAATGCCACTAAGATATTCTTAATCCATCCAAATAGTTATTTTTTTACTTTTCTCTTCCTAGACGTAAAAACCCATTTTCAGAATTTACCCAACTTCATAAGTGCATAAATCCTAAACTATAAAAGATACAATTTTGATTCTTTTTCCTCTGGAAAGATCTTAAAGTTTTCTTTCCAAAACATCAAGCCATTCATTGAGAGCAATTACCAATTGGCGAGAAATGGATTTTTACTGACTAAAGGTCAAACCAGAAAATTGGCTGAAATTCTTAGTTTCGCCGTTTTGGTCATAATTCCTAAACCAAAATAGTAATAAGGGTGAGGCCAAGTGCTGGAGCTTCTACATGATGTCTAGCAATGACCCATGCTTTAAAACTTAGGCCTTTAGTTCAACCAACCTGCAGATTTATACGTTTTCTAAGTAAAGGTCAGAATTGGCTAGTTTTCGTATAACGGCTATAAATCCTAAACCGTGATAGCTATGAGGTTGAAACCAATTGGAGAAGTTAGATTATAATGCCTAGTATCTAACCATGTTTTAAAATCAAGTTTTATTATACCAAAACCTGGAGCAAAACACGTTTTCCAACAACAGCTCCAGTTTTGACCTTCTTCCGTAAAAAGGTCATAACTCCTTCATCCGGAGGAGATGGTTGAGCATCCAATTCACCACATGAAGCCCTAAGTGTATACTATCCCAATATCCAATAATATGAGTAGGCACAAGCCACAATTTTTGAGAAAACAAGCCGACAACCTACTGGTCTCAAAACAGTCCCTAAAAATCTATTAAAACATAATCTAAACTCATTCAAACCATCATCAATCATCATAAAAAGCTACCAATTATCTCCTAAGCATACCTCATACACTATAACATCATTTTTTAGATCAAACTAATATTCTCAAGATCAAATGAATGCATGCTTAAAAAGATTACCAATCAACCATATGTAATAACTCAAGAATCAAATAATTGAATAGGTAAATTTAGGGATACTTACAACACCAAGATTGATGGTTGAAAATCAAAACATAAACCCTAAGTGGGGTGTAGGGGCTGCCGAACCAAGAAGCAAGAACCCAAACACTTTCTTGATTTTTTTATTAACCCAAATCCTTCCCAATCAAACCCTAATTGCTTCCTTCACAAAGAAAACCCTTAAAACTCGACAATGAATGATCATCTAAAAATCAATGGTTTGAGTAAGATGCATGGTGGATATTATCAATGAGGAGTGAGTAGGTCTATAGTGTGTGATTTGAATGCTAAAAGGAAGGTTCTTGAAGTTATGAATATCAAATGGTTGTTTTTTAGGGTTGTTTGTGTCGAAGGGGAAAAGAAGCAGAGACACATACAAGTCGATGCAATCTATGTATCCTATATGATTATTTCGTATGATATACGGGAAAGGAGATTGGGCTCATAAAAATAGTGGGCTTAATTAAATAAAAGGTGGTGGTGTGGTTTTGTGGGCCGCGCTAAGAAAGGGAAGAGGGAGTTGCTTTGGCCCATCTCTCTTAACAAATATTACCTATCATTCCTCGGAGCCTTAAACCATTCTAGCCCGATACTAATTTTCCTAGACGCAGTTATCGTCAATGTGCAATATTAAAATAGAAAATAAAAAAAATTACAAAAACATAAATATTATTATTTGGCACTCGAGGCCCCGTTTTACGAGTCGTTGATTTCTCGTTGCTCAAAAACGGTTAAATTTTTATCACATAACTCTTTTTACTCAAAACAGACGATTTTCACCAAAATCGACAAAATAATTAAAAGAATAAATTCCAAGAATTTATATAATATTCATAAGCTCGAAATATATAGTGACCTTAAATTCAGGGTATTACAACTCCACTTCCTTGTTCATTAGTGAAAGATAATGCACAAACGAAACGGTATAAAACGAATAATACTTACCGACATAGATAATACCAAAATATAAAAACTATTATTTTAATCAAAACTCAAGAATTGGAATAAAATATTAGCTTTCAAAAATATGAGTTCTCACAGTCAACCCCCCTAAAGGAACTCTGGTCCCTCAGAGTTCAACTAGAGACGGATGACGAAGAAGGAATAAATAGATGCGAATAAGATTTTTAAATTCCCTCAATGAAAAGATAAAATATATGCATTGGTGATAAAACCAGTTAAAGCAATAATTATTTGGCCAGACTGATGATTAGAGAAGTACACATGGGACAAGGTAGCGAAAAACCATTAATCATTGCAACGAGAGAAATAAGTAGATCATAAATGGAAGATAGCTAAACCCGCATCTCGGGAGGAATGGATGAGTATTTGAAAAAAAACAATAAAATATATCGCGAGCACATAAAATAAAGTGATAATCAAGCTCTAAAGAAAGTAACGCAAAAGAAGAGCATGAAGTACAAAGAATTAATAATCAAAGAAATAGTACAAAAAATGATTTGCATAAGCAATCATGAATCTAAAGCGTATGTGGATCATGATATGGATAATCGAAACAATAAAGAATTAATTGCTCATAACAACGAGATATAAAAGTAACTGTTAAGAATATCATATTATTATATAATCAAAGAGATGAACGTAAAGAATCTGAAAGACCGATGAGAGTCATTAATGAAATTAACCGATACAAACGTGGAATTAAGCATCAAGCAACGGACAAGGTTTAATGAGATAAACATCTCCTCGGTTCAAGACGTGAAGGGCGAAATAAATTTTTTTATACGTTGAGTCCCGAAGTATTTTACAGTTTGTAGGCTTGATGACGCGTTTAAAAACTGTTCCTAAATCAATTAATAGAATAGCTGACGATTATGGAATGAATAACGGTTAATGCATGAACTGTTTGCTTCTTGGAATTATAAGTAGAACATTTATTTTGAAAAAAAAATCTCGGGCGACTACTCCCAGTATGGCATGGCCTTTCCTGA
The DNA here is from genome assembly GCA_026074375.1 of Tanacetum coccineum. Lineage (NCBI taxonomy): Eukaryota > Viridiplantae > Streptophyta > Magnoliopsida > Asterales > Asteraceae > Tanacetum > Tanacetum coccineum. The sequence continues at coordinate 72,328 of BQNB010009135.1, forward strand.
ATTATACATAGTTGATCAGGTTATGTATAATTGAGGACTAACGATGCAATGCTCATTTTCGTCGAATTAGCATTATGTATAAAACGATATGCATTGGTTCTATAATATAGTAAAAACAGTTCATATGGTGAATGCAAGATAGCTCATAGAATGTCAACAAAGTTGTTTATAATGTGATAGTAAAATGGTTTATGGTATAGCAACAAAATCATTTATAGGGTGATTTTCAAGATATTTATAAGGTATTGGCCAAACGATTGGTAAAGTAACAAAACATTTTATAGGATGAACAAAATAGTATATATGATTTCAGCAATTTTAGTTTATAAGAACTCAGCAAGATGATTTTCGAGCGAACAATAAAAAGATTTATAACATGACATCAGGGTTGTTTACAAAGAGATAGACCATGACAAGTATAGAGAACGTTCGAAAGACATAGAAGTAGTCAATGAAAATGAACATAAAAATATCAGGTATTCAAAAAGGCCACGAATCCGAAGGTTATAGAGTGTCATTTGCAGAATTTATCGTTGCAAGCTAAAGAACAATTCAATCACACTAACAGTAGATAGATGTAAACATCGGAGATATTAGCGTATAACAACGCTCAAAAGAAAATAAGGGTAGGAAATTATTTGATTTGACACAAACGAACGTAGAGAGTCGCTAGATATTTGTTGAACTTCATAGTAGACTTTTCGGCAGTAAGATTCTCCAGAATCACACGAGGTAACGAAGAAAATAGTAATGTAATGTGTCGGAAACCAAGAAAAACACGACAACTAAACAACAACAAGGGAAGAATTTTTCATTCATCTCAACTTACACAAAGGTAAAAATCACAACTAAAAGGATGTTTTGTAGCTTATTAACTATAGAAAAGTACCCATAAGATCCCATGCGTTCCGAATTCACTTATTAAAATATTCTAGTAATGGAGTTTTCACCCATAAGTAAGTTATTTTACCGTTGTTGAAAAGTTTCTATTTTTTTTTAGAAAGTTCGAGTAGGTGGTAAAAATTATGAAGGTTTATAGCCTTGATTGTTAAGGTAAATTGGTATATTAAATGCTTCTCGTCGTTATATTCCCAAATATAAAAGTTCTCATATTTAGACTTGTCATATTTAGAATGGCCGGTGATCCCCAAAAAAATATTAACTTTGAAATAGTAGTTGTTACAACTTTTATCGACACAGACAAAACTTAAGACAATTAGACCACGTTTTCATGCTTTTATCGACTTTTGTTTCCAAATTCGACCTACACCACTCTAATTTCTTCAAACCATTAGACCAAATGCACAGTTATTTAACCCGCTAACACACTTTTTCAAAAAAAAATTCAGAATTAAGATTTAAGGCTTACTATGTAGAAATTAATGCAAAAGAATCAAACTACCAACACAAAATTTTCTTTATTCATAAGTCCCAAAAGTAGATGTTTCCGCATGACACATTACGCAAGAATATGCTAATAGCACTCTTCCGAAAGAGGAGAAGGTTATAAAACGACATATTAAAGGCGGACAGATTAAGTCGACATGTTTCCATGCGACGGATTACGCGACGATATGCACATTTCAGAAGCAAGAAGCGAATGATTTAACAATTAGCCGAATAATCAGTAGGATCGAAAAAAAACTAAGTCGAATTCCAATATCATCGAAAGAAAACAAAAGGGAATCAATGAAAAAGTTTCAGAGATAATCACATAACTCACAATGTCTTGGGAAGCGATTTAGCATTCGCATAAACGACCTTATATAAGGAGGCACTCCGCGTATTAAAACGCTACAACATATAAGAAATTCATGAGTTGCACAAACGCGAGAACAAGAGAAAAATAATATGTTTCAACATATGTATAATCTTATATCACAGAATCCATGTGGGCATCTCACTTCACTTATCACAACATCCTAAATGTTTCGCCTTATTTTCACATAGTCTTTTAACCCCTTTCGGTCAAATTTTTTTTTTTGCTTGACAAATTTCCAAAAATACCAAACGGCCTTAAACGACTACCAAATTCCATTCCTAACAACCTCAACATGTTATAAATCCATTATAGTTGGCCCTAAGTCCATCATTTTTTTTTTTTTTTTTTGAAAAATTTACCAATTTAACTTTTAAAAGTCCAAGTATGCCATAATTTGACCAACGGTTCCAAAACCCGTTTCGACCCACTTTGAGACCTCAAAAACTCTCGCGTGGCTAAAAACGACATTTTAAACAACTTTTTAGTTTTAACCGAAACCCGAAAACACTTGTAAAATGACTGTTTTGCCCTTTTATAGCTGCTGTCAGCTTTTGACTTATTAAAGTCAAAGTTGACCAAAAGTTTGACTATTTAAAATCGTATAATTCTTAAGCCGCTAGACCAATTAAGCCTCGCGGGGAGTAATACCCCTATTTTGAACACATTTTCAGTTTTAGTCGAGACCCAATTCTCTACCGAAGACACCCGAAAAGTCATTTTAAAAATCTGCGCAGAATTTAAAATTACCAATAGCTGATGCAAACCCCTTTTTCACGTTAAAAACTTCATTCGGCTCTAAAATATTCGTTATAAAGAATTGGTAAACCCACGAGTAGCCAAAGCGTAGATAATTAAATACTCTATCTAATCCTTAATTAAAATTTCAGTTTTGGGAACTTTAAAAATGACGTTTTTACCCTTGAAACTTTCTGCAATATACTAAATCACTTTTTCAAACTTCAAATAGCTCTAACTTATTCGTTTTTAGGAGTTAGAAAGCGAAACTTATATGCACGGCTTCGTTATGAGGTCGCGCTTCACCTCAAATAATCAAATTTATACTTTTCACAATTTTCGTCTCGTGTTTTTAGGTCCAAAGTTTCTGCTCAAACATAGGCGTTTCAAAACCTTACTAATCATCAAATTTTCAACCCAAAAACGCAAACAAAGTGTTTTAAACCATCCTAAGATCATTACCAACCATCACAATCAATCACATACCTACAACGCAAAATGCCTCACCATTTATGGATCTACGATACAAGTTTATATGTACATACATATTAAAAATTAGTTAACATAAAAGGGTTAATAAAATATTCGCAATCATCATAGTAGTACAAACTGTCACTAATAGTTTAGTGGAATGTACAAAAGATAGTAATCCCGAACTACGTAAACATGAGGGGGAAAATATATAATGAGCACGAGAGATTTAGGATCGAGTAAAATATACATTGAAAATGATCATAAATAATGTCATGATATTGGAAAGTATAATCCACTATTTAATACGTTATTTAAATGAGAAATGAACGTACTACGATAAGGTAATATTTTAACGTATTCATGTAACAAACATTATAATATCAATCATAAATAACAAGTAAGGATTTAAGGTTACCCGGTGGATATCGAATAGCGATGGCGATTCTGTGTTTTTTTGACCCAACGAAAATGTAGACTTTTGAACTTTTGGTTATAGACTAAGTTTTGAAAACGACCTTAGTTCCCTATAACCTAGGCTCTGGTACCAATCTGTAGCACCCCCAAAATGCGGAATATATTCGGGTCATGGGTCAAGGGGGTACCACGTCATCATACAAGACTCTAGGATTACAAGTCACAACAAAACATGAAAAGTCATACATTACGGTGCTTGACAAAATATCAGAGTTATACGCGGGCCCACAATTTAAAGTACCATACATGACATAAGTTTAAACACGACTGACAACGACAAAGTTTTTAAGTCACATGACTTGACCAACAAGCACCATTTTTAAAACAACACAAGAACGCCCATCCGCTTGATATCCATCGAGCTTCCAACCTTCAAAGTTAAGCATTATTACCTGAGATTAAACATGAGAAAACGTCAACAAAAGTTGAGTGAATAACATAGGTTTAAATAAATATCATAGGAACAGGAACACAAGTATATAGTAGTTTCATGGGGGAAAAATCAAGTATTATTGCACTAAGTACATGACACTGAAACCTTAACTCATGAGCCCCTAATGTAAGGTATTCTGCAACTACCTCAAGTATCTCAAATGTAAATGCGTCACAGGCTATACAAACCATAATCATGACGGACGGGGATAGTCAGTCCCGATGGATCCACCCATAACATTCGCGCTCACTAACGTGATTTAACAGTTCATGATTTCCGGGGCAAACAACTAGCAGAAAGGGACTTAGGCAATAATAATTTCAGGTAGCATACAGTTTGATAAAAATCAATGCTTGTGTTCCAATCATGTAATCTCACCCCGCAATTTAAAACAAGTATCAATGGAAAAAGGGGGCTATGTACTCACCGTTAGCAAAGAGATGAAAATGATCAAAGAAAATCAAGAAGAAGCTCGCAGCACCACAACTCAATGACCTAAATAGGAAAAACATGTGTGTCACTACGACGCCATCATGAAATACTTAACTCATGAATGAAAATATATATGTAATTATCATGATAAATATGTTGGAGTTTACAACTCTATGTTTATGTCAAAATGAAACTCAACGTGAAAGGAAAATAAAATAAAATATTATTTTCATACATACTTCAAGTAATCTTGCAAAAATTTGCTTTTATAAAAGTTACGGATCATGGTATGTGCAAAGGCTTGCAAGTCGCGCGCAAACTAAACCAACACTTAATTTTCATCACTTAGACCCCTACCTACTGTATTACAAGGGTAATATGACTCAACCCATGATTAATGTATCATTACCCAACTTATCGACTCTATTTTAAACTCTTTTTCACCCAAAAGTTATGAATAAACCAAAATTCTGGAATACCTTGCCTTGATCGAGTCATAACTCAAAATGTACAAAGGCTACAGGTGGGAGGCTTTTACCATTTGAAAGCTCTACTCTCTACCTATCCAAAAAGTCCAGCCACACCTTTTAAACTTTTACCAATCAACGGGAAATCCAATTTCGTAACCGACTACAATTGAACTTTTGAAACGTTAATTTGGCATTGCGTTTAATCATACCTACAATTATCCGTAATAGCTTTTAATGTGATTCCAAAGAGAGGAGTTCTATTTTAATTAGCCTACTGTGGAGGAATTATAAAAATTACCCATGTTCAACCTTTTAACCCAAGACTTTTACACTGTTTGACCAAAATGTCCGGTGTTGACCATTTTAGTAAACGCCGCCATTTACTCATCGCGACACTTCCATTGAGCATCCAACTCACCACATACACCTAAGACTCAGTGGCATCTATTTTTGAAGGAGAAATGGACCTGTAGAGTTTTAAAAAATTGGGCATGACCCTTCCTAATTCAGCAATAAGTATCCATTGTGTTTATCTAGCCTAAATCTTAACCAATTCCGCTCTAAAATCAAAACACCAATCCTCGCAAACGCCACAAACTCATAACATGATCATATGACAACAATAAATTTCAGTAGGTCATCAAAAAATATCATTTATTTTATAAAAATTAAGACTCAAATAAACATACAATCAATGTATATACAATTAAATGAGTCAAAATTAAATCAAAAAGGGGTCTAAAAAGTGTACCATCAAGAAGCAAAATGACGACCAAGATATAACCCAAAACCCCTATGGGTTTGACTTTGGCCGCTGCTAGAGGTCCAAAAACACCCAACAAAACATATTTTTTTTTTGTGAAAATCCAAACCTACAACACTTCTATCACCTCCTACTTATGATTAACCCCAGTAAAGCTTCTTTATCATCAAAAATCTTCAGAAAATCATCAAATATAAAAAGTCTTGCATGTGATGATTGATTTATACCATTGGAATGAGGGTGATGCAAGGATTAAGATGGTGTAATTTGTTTATTGATTTGTGAAAGAAAATTAAAGAAAGTGGGTGTGTTTGTGATGGTGGTGGCGTGTAATTGAGAGGGAGAAGAAGCAGGTATTTTTTTTTTTTTTTGAAACTGTGTGAGAAAAATGGGTGAAAGGATATATGTAAAAGTGTAAATAACTTAAGGTGGTAAAAAAATAAGATATGTATTGTTGTTGGTGTATGTTGGACCGGCCCCAAAAGAAGAAAAAAAAAGAAAAATATGCACAGTTATAAAACGATGATTTTACCTTAAAGTTTCATAATTTAATTTAGCTCCTAGCCCGACACTTTTGGTAAAACGTAAATTAAGTCAAAAATGACGAAACTCACGGAAACATAGAAAATCATGAAAAAATGAAATAAATCTCATTCGATAAATTTTTGTGACACGTTGCTTCCTTGATCATAGAAATGAATAAATGAAATCGAGACGGTGAAAAATGACAATATTTACTGTCATGGCAAAAATTAAAAATAATATAAAACATAATTTATAAACGCCAATAAATCTAAAAAATATTACCTTCAGAAAAACACTAGTTCTCAACAGTCACAAGTCGAGCCCTCCTAAAGGAACATCTGGTCCCTCAGAAGTTTTCAACTAAGACGATGACGAAAAGGAATAAATAGATGCAATAAGATTTTTTAAATTCCCTCAATGAAAGATAAAATATATGCATTTGTGATAAAAACCAGTTAAAGCATAATTATTTGGTCAGACTGATGATTAGAGAGTACAAACTGGGAACAAGGTAGCGAAAAACCATTAATCATTGCAACGAGAGAAATAAGTAGATCATAAATGAAGAGTAGCTACCGCATCTCGGGAGGAATGGATGAGTATTTGAAAAAAACAATAAAATATATCGCGAGCACATAAAATATGAGTATATCAACAACTTAAGAGAGTACGCAGAAAGAAGAGCATGAGTACAATGTAATAATAATCAAAAGAATAAGTACAAAGAATGATTTGCATAAGCAATTCATGAATCGAAAGCGTCCGAGGATCATTGATATGGATGAATCGAAACAAATAAAGAATTAATTGCACATATACAACGAGATATAAAAGTAACTGTTAAGAAATACATATTATTATAATAATCAAAAGAGATGAAACGTAAAGAATCTGAAAGACCGATGAGAGTCATTAATGAAATTAACCGATACAAACGTGGAATTAAGCATCAAGCAACGGACAAGGTTTAATGAGATAAACATCTCCTCGGTTCAAGACGTGAAGGGCGAAATAAAAATTTTTTTACTGAGTTCCCGGAGTATTTTAAGTTGTAAGGCTTGATGACGCGTTTAAAAACGTTCAATAAATCAATTAATAAGAATAGCTGACGATTATGGAATGAATAACGGTTAATGCATGAACTGTTTGCTTCTTGGAATTATAAGTAGAACATTTATTTTGAAAAAAATCTCGGGCGACTACTCCCAGTATGGCATGGCCTTTCCTAATTAATACATATTGAATCAGGTTTATGTATAAAATTGAGGACTAACGATGCAATGCTCATTTTCGTCGAATTAGCATTATGTATAAAACGATATGCATTGGTTCTATAATATAGTAAAAACAGTTCATATGGTGAATGCAGATTAGCTCTAGAATGTCCAACAAAGTTGTATATAGATGTGGACAAGTATAAGGGTTTAGGTATAGCACAAAACATTTATAGGGTGATTTCAAGATATTTATAAGGTATTGCCAAACGATTGGTAACAGAAACAAAACAATTCTATAGGATGAACAAAATAGTATATATGATTTCATCAATTTTAGTTATAAAACTCATGCACGAATTATTTTCCGAGCGAACAATAAAAAGATTTATAACATGACACCAGGGTAGTTTCAAAGAGATAGACCATGACCAAGTATAGAGATACTGTTCGCGAAAGACAAAGAGAGACAGTCAATGAAAAAGAACATGAGAAAAATATCAGTATACAAAATGCCAACGAATCCGAAGTTATAGAGTGTCATGTTGCAGAATTTATCGATGCAAGCTAAAGAAACAATTTCATCACACTAACATAATAGACTTAAACATCAGGAAATATTTGCGATATAAACAACGCTCAAAAGAAAATAAGTGTAGGAAATTATTTGATTTGACACAAACGAACGTAGAGAGTCGCTAGATATTTGTTGAACTTCATAGTAGACTTTTCGGCAGTAAGATTCTCCAGAATCACACGAGGTAACGAAGAAAATAGTAATGTAATGTGTCGGAAACCAAGAAAAACACGACAACTAAACAACACAAGAAGAATGTATTCCATTCATCACAACTCACACAAAGGTAAAAATCACAACTAAAAGGATGTTTTGTAGCTTATTAACTATAGAAAAGTACCCATAAGATCCCATGCGTTCCGAATTCACTTATTAAAATATTCTAGTAATGGAGTTTTCACCCATAAGTAAGTTATTTTACCGTTGTTGAAAAGTTTCTATTTTTTTTAAGTCGAAGTAGGTGTAAAAATTATGAAGGTTGTACAAGTCCTTATTCTTTTTGTTAAGGTAAATTGGTATATTAAATGCTTCTCGTCGTTATATTCCCAAATATAAAAGTTCTCATATTTAGACTTGTCATATTTAGAATGGCCGGTGATCCCCAAAAAAATATTAACTTTGAAATAGTAGTTGTTACAACTTTTATCGACACAGACAAAACTTAAGATATTAGACATTTTTTTCATGCTTTATTCGACTTAACTTGTACCGTGGTTTTTTTTTTGCTTTTTTTTTTTTTTTTTTTTTTACTTCTTACATCAATTCAATTCGTTTCCTACAAATTACAAACAAACAAAAATCACAGTGTTGACTTAAATATCTATTATCATCCATTCTTGACCAACGACTCGTGTCCAAAACCCAAAGAAATTCTCAACCACCTTGAACCGTCAAAAACCCTCTGCGGAACTAAAACGACATTTTAACATACATTTTATTTCGGCCGAAACTAAAAATACTTGGAAATGACTGTTTTTGCCCTTTTTATATTGCTGGTCAGTTTTGACTTTTGTTTATGTCAAAACTTAGACCAAAAATTTACAAAAACAAAATCGTTGAAATTCTAAGCCGTTAGACTAGTGACCTCGCGGAAGTAATACCCCTATTTTGAACACATTTTCAGTATTTTATTCGAACCCAATTCTCCAACCGAAGAAACCCAAAATTGTCTTTTAAAGTTTCTGCGCAGAGTTTGACAACATTTACGATAGCTATGCAAAAATATTTCACGTTTCAACTTCAATCGTTCTAAAATATGCTTATAAAGAATTGGTAAACCCATCGAATAACCAAGAGCGAGATAATTAAATACCCTATCTAATTCATTAAGTAAAATTTTAGTTTCGAACTTTAAAAAAATAACCGTTAACCCTTGAAACTTTTCTGACCATATACTAAATCACTTTCACAAACCTTCAACAGCTCTAACTTACTTCGTTTAGAGTTAGAACGCGAACTTAAATCCACTTCAACGCTATCGTTAGAGGCCGAGCTTCACTTCAAATTAATCAATTTGATACTTTCACAATTTCGTCTATTGATTTTTAGGTTCAAAGTTTCTTCTGCTCAAAAATGGCGTTCAAAACCTTACGAATCGTCTAAGTTACAACCCAAAATGCAAACAAAAGTTTTTAAAAAACCATCCTAAATCATTACCAACCATCACAAATCAATCACATACCTACAACGTCAAAATCGGTAATAATGATGAAACAAAAAAGTTGTTGCCCACCATTTGATCTACGATACAAGTATATATGTACATACCTTTTAAAAATAAGTTAAGCATAAAAGGGTCAATAAAATACTTCGCATCATCAAAGCAGTACAATAACAGTCACTAATAGTTTAGTGGAATGTACACAAGATATATATACCCAACTCAAAACCATGAGAGGAAAATATATAATGAGCACGAGAGATTTAGAATCGAGTAAAATATACATTGAAAATGATCATAAATAATGTCATGATATTGGAAAGTATAATCCACTATTTAATACGTTATTCAAATGAGAAATGAACGTACTACGATAAGGTAATATTTTAACGTATTCATGTAACAAACATTATAATATCAATCATAAATAACAAGTAAGGATTAAAGGTTACCCGGGATATCGAATAGCGATGGCGATTCTGTGTTTTTTTTTGACCCAACAAAATGTAGACTTTTGAACTTTTGGTTATAGACTAAGTTTCAAAACGACCTTAGTTCCCTATAACCTAGGCTCTGGTACCAATCTGTAGCACCCCCAAAATGCGGAATATATTCGGGTCATGGGTCAAGGGGGTACCACTACCGTCATCATACAAGACTCTAGGATTACAAGTCACAACAAAAACATGAAAAGGTCCAATACATTACGGTGCTTTGGAACAAAAATATCAAAGTATCCGCGGCCCACAATTTAAAGTACCATACATGACATAAGTATTAAACACACTGACAACGACAAAAGTTTTAAGATCACATGACCTTACCAACAAGCACCCTTTTTTAAAAACAACACAAAACTCCCATCCCGCTTGATATCCATCTACTTTCCAACATTCAAATTAAGACAATATAACAGAGATTAAACATGAGAAAACGTCAACAAAAGTTGAGTGAATAACATAGGTTTAAATAAATATCATAGGAACAGGAACACAAGTATATATAGTTTCCATGTGGAAAAATCAATGTATTATTGCCCTAAGTACATGACACCGAAACCTTAACTCATGAGCCCCTAAGTAAGGTATTCTGCAACTACCTCAAGTATTTCAAATGTAAATGCGTCACAGGCTATTCAACCTTAATCATGACGGACGGGGAATAGTCAGCTATCCGATGGATCCACCCATAACATTCGCGGTCTCGCACCAACGTGATTTAACAGTTCAATTATTATCCGGGGCAAACAACAACAGAAAGGGACTATAGGGCAATAATAATTTTCAGGTACATACCGTTTTGTTTGATAAAAATCCAATGCTTGTGTTCCAATCCATGTAATCTCACCCCGCAATTAAAACATATCAATGGAAAAAGGGCTAGTACCACTTTAGCAAAGAGATGAAAAATATCAAAAACATCAAGAAGAAAGCTCAAGCACCACAAACACATGACCTAAATAGAAAAACATTGTGATCCTAAGACGCCGATCATGAAATACCACTCAATGAATGAAACATATATGTAATTATCATGAAAATAATTTGGAGTTTACAACCTATTTTAATGTCCTAATGAAACTCAACTGAAAGGAAAATAAATACAATATTATTTTCATACATACTTCAAGAATCTTGCAAAAAATCTGCTTTTATAACAGTTACGGATCATAGTATTGCAAAAGGCTTGCAATCTCGCACAAACTAAAACAACACTAACTTTCATCACTTTGGACCCCTAACCTAACTGTATTGACAAAGGTAATAAGGTCTCAACCCATGATGAATGTATCATTACCCAACTTATCGACTCTAATTTAAACTCTTTTTCCTCAAAAGTATGAATAAAACCAAAATTTCTAGAATAACCTTCCTTGATCGAGTCATAACTCAAAATGTAGCAAAGCTACAGGTGGGAGGTTTGTACCATTTGAAAGCTTCTACTCTCGTACTATCCAAAAAGTCCACCACAAACCTTTTAAACTTTTACCTAATCAACGGAAATCAAATTTTAGTAACCGACTACAATTTGGACTTTTTGAAACGTTAATTTGGCATTTGCCGTTTTAGTCATAACTAATTATCCATAATAGCTTTTAATGTGATTCCAAAGAGAGGAGTTCTATTTTAACTTAGCCTACTGGGAGGAATTATAAAATTACCCATTTTCAATTTTTAAACCCAAGACTTTTTACACGTTTTACCATAATGTCCAGGATTTTTGACCAGCATATTAGTAAAACGGCCGCATTTACTCATCCGGACACTTCCATTGAGCATACCAACTCACACATACACTATACATCATGGGCATCTATTGTTTTAAAGAGAAATGACATGTAGAGTTTTAAAAAATTTGTGTCATGACCTTTCCCTAATTTCAGCACTGAATTTCCATGTTGTTTTCTAAGCCTAAATCATTACCATAATTCGCTCTAAATCAAACAACCAAGCCTCGCAAAGCCACAAACTCATACCATGATCATATGACATCAAAATTCAGTAGGTTCTTCATAAAAATATCAATTTTATTTACAAAAATTAGGACTCAAATTAATTACAATCAATGTATATGCATAAAATGAGAAAATTAAATCAAGAAAGGGGTCCTAAAAGGTACCAATCAGAAGGCAAAATTAGGAACAAGCCAAGATTAAAACCCAAAACCCCTATGGGTTTGAGCTTTAGGCCGCGGCTAGGAGTCCCCAAAAACACCCAACTAACAATATTTTTTTTGTAAAATCCAAACCTCACACTTTTCACACCTACAAGCTTATGATTAACCCACATTAAAAGGCTTCTTTTATCATCATAAAATCTTACAAGAATCATTCAAAATTAAAAAGTCTTGCATGTGATGATTGATTTATACCATTGGAATGAGGGTGATGCAAGGATTAAGATGGTGTAATTTGTTTATTGATTTGTGGAAGAAAATTAAAGAAAATGGGTGTGTTTGTGATGATGGTGGCGTGAAATTGAGAGGGAGAGAAGCAAGTATAATTTTTTTTTTGTTTTGAAACTGTGTGAGAAGAGATAAAAAAATGAAAGGTTATATATAAAAGTGCAAATACTTAAGGTGGTAAAAAAATAAGATAGTATTGGTGTTGGTGATGATTGACCGCCCAAAAGAAAAAAAAAAGAAAAATATGTCAAAGTTTTATAAAACTTGAATTTACTTAAAAGTTTTCCATAATTTTATTCTTCTAGCCCACACTTTTGGTAAAAACTAAATAAGTCAAAAATGACGAAACTCACGAAAACATGGAAATCATGAAAAATGAATAAAATCTGCATTCGGGATAAATTTTGTGACACAGGGGCTTCCTTGATCAATAGAAATGAATAAATGAAATCGAGACGACGTGAAAAATTTGACAATATTTTTACTGTCATGGCAAGTAAAACTAATTATAAAACTATTATTTTTATGAAAACGAGCCCAATAAAATCTTAATAAAAATATTACCTCAGAAAAGATGAAGTTCTCACATCTTTGTGAACTCATCGGGCAGAATGAGAAAGAGCTTTATAATGCTTATGCTGATACAAAGATGAAGGTCAAATATGATAAGCTATTTGAGAAACGATACCCTTACGTAGAGAAGATTTCTCGCGGCTTCCGTCACTCCATTTCTGATTTGCTCAAGGTTTATCCCAACTCTCCCCCCTCCGCCCAAGATCCTCCCAGCAAACATCTCTCCGGAAAGGCTCCCTCAACTTCTGCTCCCAACAAGTCGTAGGTTGTTCTGTATGATTTTCGTGCTTTATGCATTTGAACTTTTGATGTAATAAGTTCATGAATTCCGTTTCATGTTCAGATATTTTGTAATTATTTGTGTTGAACATATGGCAGGTTTTGTAATAGATTGGTGGTTTCTTGTTTGCATCTATTATTTCAGACTTGTAGCCTTGGCCTTCCTATATAACCTACATCTCATGAAATAGGTAACGGTCCGTTTTGTGTTGGTTTGACCCCTCGGTTTTTGACTGATGGGGTATGTAATGTGCCCAGGCTTGCCCCTTAGGCTTTAGTCTATGGGTAAGTGACTTTTGCGGGCTGTGCCTTGGCTCGTCCCTTTGACTTTAGTCTGTGGGGTTTAATTAGCCTTTGGAGTGCTATTCCCCTATTCATCCCCTTGGCCGAGGGGGTATATAAAGCCCTTCGGTGCTATGCATAGGCTCGTCCCTTTAACTTTAGTCTGTGCAAGAAATTATGCCTTTCGGTGCTATGCACTCTGGCTCATCCCTTTGACTTGTAGTCTGTGGGGTACATAATGTTTTTATCTAACTGGAGGTAGCGGGCCATCCGGTCGAGAAATCATTTAGCAAATTTCATTCGGAAAATTTGCCCCCTCCTAAGCAGTTGGAGTGAGGGCATTGTCATTCATTGAACAAAAGTCATGGTTCATACAATTCTTGTAATTAAAATAACTTCTACATGTAGC
>BQNB010009136.1:0-72517 GCA_026074375.1 Tanacetum coccineum
TATCAGTACTAACTTGAACTAACAGACTTAACTTTAATACTAACAGTATTAAGTCTGTTTACAATATTTTCCTAACAGTACATAAAGATTAATCTTCACTTGACTTTTAGTTGGAAGAATTCTGGGGACAAGCGTGACCGGAGTATTGGGTGGATACACTGTCAATGTTGAAATTGGTTTTGGAGCTAAGGTCTCAGCCTTTTTCCTGTTGTTTTCATCTATGGACCAAAATATCTGTTCTAGGGTGATAGATGTTTAATTATACATGTTTAAAACCCATAAAAACTTGCAAAAATGACCAAAAATGCCAAAAGATATGTGTGTTTGTGTGTTTAATGCATGTGTGCAGGAATTAAAGACAAATGAGACAAAAGTGAGCAAAAACGACCACAACCGACAAGAAACGGAAAAGGCAAGTGATCATGAAGAAAGATATCAAAGCCCATTTCCTGTTTTAAAAACAACAAGGGCCAGAAATGCCAATTCTCAAACTCACTTATATACTATACTTTGGAAAAGAAACACAAGGGCTTGTTATGCAATAATCCCAAACTTTCAAAAGTTTAAAACATAAACGCGGGTTAGCCTTTCTTCCTAACAACCTTATACCCATTTTTCCCGCCAACAAGCACGAACAAACCCAACCTCCCCTATACCCTTACCAGTTCACTTCCAACTCCACTCCACCAATCAAAGTTCACTTCCACGTCATTTTGCACACCTGGAAAGCAATGATTGGTGCGAACACCTCACCCATCACATCCAACGGCCAAGATTCAAGTAGAAGAGATCAACGGCTAGGAATGCTTAAAGTTCTCATCCTCTCCTCACCTCTACCTATAAATAGGAGCTTGCTATTCAGTTTGTAGGAGTTAGTTAGTTCAGTTTTTTTTGTAATTTTCTCCTTTCAGTTTCACTTGTACTGTTCACCTTTTCAAATTGAGCTTTTAGACTTTAAAGCCAGTTGTACCTACTGTTTCTTATCTTGTACTATTCTTTCTAAAGCAATAAAACTAGTTGAGTTGTGTTTGTGTTCAAGTTTTCATGTTATAATTTCTCTAGTTCAAAAGTTGTTCAAATTTTGTTAAAAGCTTTTTAAATATTGTATTTGTCTATTTTTGTTCAACTATGTTCATTTTTAGCATTCTCATAGCTTAATCCAGAAGCTTATTGTATTTTCTTTTTGTGTTTAAGCCTGTTCAATATTGCTTAGTTAGCTTAGAGATTCAATTGCTTTAAGCTGTTGTAGCTAGAACTCATTAAGATTTCATTTCTTAAATTCTGTCATTTAGAAGGATTAGCTTAGCTGAGAAAGTACCTCTTTTTGAAATATAAGCTAGGAATTTTAGAGCTTAAATAGCTTAATCAGATTAGTTATAGCTAAAGTAGATATAAGGTTTTTAGTTATTTAGTTTAAAGATAAATTTTAAAAGCTTTATAGAAATAATCAGTAGTGTAAAGAGTGTTTGGTATTACACAATTTTGACTCAAAAAGTCAATTACCATTAGTCTAATTCTTTTCTTCAGTTGAGTCTCTCATGAGAAACAAGTTTTCCAAAGGTTTCAGGAGTTAAATTTGCATTCTTAAAGATTTTATGGTTTAAAACAGTTTGCTAGCACCAGGACAACTTAAAGTGTCAAGTAATTTTGGAGTTAAGTAATTCACAGCATTTTAGTGTTCAATTTGGGCTAATGTAAGTTTAGAAACATTTAGATAGTTAGTTTATGAGTTCTAAACCTATAGTCTTGGCCTGCATTTAAGATTTTGCCAAATACATCAGCATTAGCAGTGGTAACTCAGTTACCACTGCTGATTCTCATCATTTTTTTAGCTGCCTTTTAGCACTTGTAAGTAGGTAATAAGAACTTAGCCTTAAGCAATTTAGTAGTTCTCCCATAGCTTTATATAGATCATCTTTTAATTTTCATTTCTAAGCTTTAGTCCAGCCTTAATTTTCCTGCAAAAGTTGTATCAGCAGCTGAGATTTCAAGGACTCTTTTGGATTCACTTTTAAGCATTAATTAGTAGTAGTTAGAATCTGAGCTTTTAAGCTTAGTTAGTTTGAATGTAGATCTTGCCTTTTAGCTAAAAGGTTCTCTTTATTGCTTATTAGGATAGATTTAATTAGCTGTCAAGATTAGCTTTTCTAGGAAAAATCTTATTTTAGCTGATTAAATGTTCTAGATTAAATTTCTATTTTCTAGTTGTTTATTCCAAATTCCTTTTATCAAGGTTTCTTTTATATTCATAGTAGTGCTTATTTTCAAATTTCCAGTTTCTAGGATTTAGATTTGAGCTATTTAGCTTATTAGGAATTGCTTAAGGACAGTAATCAAGCCTAAACCTTCACTTTTTAAGAGCAAATTTCTTGTTATTCTAGTTTTCTTTTTGCTTATTTCTTTTTAGAGATCTTTAGTACACATTATAAGCTTTGTGTAGTTTCTTTTGGTTTTTACTTTCATTGAGTATTAAGCTAGAAATTAGCCAAAGATTAGAAAAGTTAAAATTTCAAAGAAACACCATAGTTACTGTAGCACAGTTTAAAAAGTTAAATTTCTTGCTTATACAGTAGTTAAAATGTCAAAGTGCTTTTATTAAAGTTGTAGTAGAAAAGCTCAGGTCCAACTTTTCTGTTTTAAGTTTTTGCTTATTTTCACTTTTGAAATAAGCTAAATTTTGTTTAAGTCGTAGGGTCTGTTTGGTATTTTCTAAATAGTTAAGGGTGTTCTGTTTTCTCTATAGTGTAAATATCTTTTAATTTCCCCGTCTAGCCCTTACTTTTATCTTTTACACTTTCTACCCTGTTCTTTTAGGTTAAATAAAATAGTATTAATATTTTTAATATTAGGTTTAATAAAATTAGGGTTTATGTTTTAATAAGCAAAATTAGGGTTCAATTGATTAGTAAAAATTAGGCATTTTCATACCATTAGTTTTCTGCACCTTTTTAGTAGTTAAATATCATTTTTCTTTATTTTTCCATTTAAATTTGTATTTTCTAGAAATTAAAATAGGTTTTTAGTAATTTCTTTTTCTTTAGAAATTCATAGAAAATAGAAAATTAATAGGAAAATTCTAATTCTTTTTCCTAAAATTTTCTTTTTAATTTTGTGATTTTTAGGTATAAAGTTTGTTAGTATTAGTGCTTTAGATTTTAAATTCTAGTTTTAGCTCACATTTTTAATTCACGTTTGTTAATTTTTCGTATTAGTTAACCGTTTTTAATTCTTTAATCATTTTTATAGTTTAATTGTGCTATTATATTCGTAGTGTAATTCAAAATTCAAAAATCCTTTATCCATTCTTGACTCGAATCCGAATTATTCCCGAATTTCAATTCACGACTTCGTTGGGATACGACCCGAGAAGAAAATACTTCCCGGTTAAAAATATACGTATTGTGTTTTCTTAAGTGAGATTTTACCCTTTTATGTTCTCTTGTTTGAGAAGTAATTTGGAAAGAATTGTCACGGGATTTATACTATACATATATAAATTTGACTAGTGCTTACACACGTACCAAATTTTGGCGCCGTTGCCGGGGAAGACGTGAACGATTTTTGAGGATATTCGTTGAAGTAGAGTTTTGAAGACCCTTCCTTTTTGGAAGTTACTTTGCTATTTTTGTATATATTATATAAAAATACAAAACGTTCACTAATTCGATCCCTATCGAATTAGTAGAATAAAAAAAATCTAAAAAATCAAAAATATAAAAACATTTTCCGTAAATAGAATTCACAATTAAATAATATTCCCAACCGGAGTATTATCATAATAAGTTCCCAACCAAAGATTCAAAACTTGCCTTTAAAAAGCTTGTTAGGTACGGCTCACCTTCAAGTGACTAACTTTGTATAAAGAAACAACATTTCGATTACAGTCATGGGTTATGAGCGTCCACTATCTTTAATCCGCTCATCGGGTTCCAAGTTTATTCCTAAGCATATTTCATCGGGCGCTTGAGTTACAAGACAAGTTTCATCGTGAGTCTTTTCCATTTCATCTTCTCCATTATCGCTCCATGATCCTCCAATAAATGCTCTTTGATCGTTGTTCTTTGGCGGCTTTGAAACTTTTCACCAATTGAGGTGATTGGATCACCAATCTAATAACATTTTCTTCATCTTTCTTTACCATACCATCATTTCCTACTTCTTTTGGAATGTTTTTCTATCGCCTTGTGGTTGTCTTACAAATCTTCCTCGTCTCTTGAAGAATTTCTTGAATTATTTTAGGCCTAGCATACTCTTCGTCGTCACTCATCGAAGCTTGAGGCTATATTTCTCACTTACTTCCGTTCTTATACCTTTATTGCAAGAGATCTTTCTTTGTTCTTTCTGCCTTTGTCTCCATTTTTTGAAATCTTTCGTTATTACTCTTCATTAACACTTTTCAAGAATTTCCTTTAAGTTCGTCAAGAGGTAAGAGTTGTTAGATTCTTTGATTATTCAATCGTCGTGACTTTTGCGCGCCATTTTGGATGTAATGCTCTAAGAAACTTCCTAACATAATTCTTGCTAGAAAAAATCCTTCATCAAGTGCTTTTAGACTAGTAATAATAGTGTTTAAGTTTGCCAAAGGCTTTATCTATTGATTCCTCTTCTGGATGTATATTGTTCATATTGTTGAACAAGAAGATCTATTTGTTCGCTTGGACTAGATTATACTTGGATGAGTGGATTAAACAAGGTATCCAAATTTCTTTTGCGTTGCACATAATAATTCTTGCGTATTCTTTTCGTGTCAAAGGCATATTTTAGCTTCATTATTTTTAGCAAGTTTCTTTTTAAGTATCATATTTTGTTTATGGAAAGGGCAAAACTTCATCCTTTTTAGTTTCTGGATTATTTTGGGTAAATAGAGAATAATCACCATGCGGTTATAACATGCGATAAAGATCTAGATCTTTTGATTTCACATATGTTTCAAATTTATTTTTCCAATAAATAAAATCGTCACTTTCAAATAGTGGTGGTCTTTGCATATATTGCATTTCTTTGTAGTTTTCAAAATCCATAGATCGATTCAAGTTTTAAAATACAATATTTTAAAAAAATCTTCCTTTAGCGTGATCTTGATGCCAATTGTGGAAAACTAAGAGGGGGTTGAATAGTTTACGCTTTTGCTAATTTAAGGTTTTAAAGAGTGTTTGTAAAATTTCTAGATTCGAATTTATTTGATATTTCAATACTTGCACAATTAAACAATATACCTATCTAAACAATTAATAAGATTAGTATGAGAAAGTATTGCAAGACAAAAGAGATAAGAGTAAGAAACAATTAATACCACAACGCGAGGATTTTGTGGTTTTGACATACGAAGCACCTCTTCGCCATACCTTATCCCAGAGCCACCTAACTCGAGAGTTTTCTTTACCTATGTCACCAAGCTCCCTTTGGCGGAGAAAACCGTCACAATGTTGCGTTACACGATTACGACAGCAAAGCTAATGTCGAGTTCTAACGTTAGCTAGACAATCTATCATACAAACTTCACGAGCTTGTTCACACTTCACAACTTCACGACTTCTTCACACTTCATAGATTCTTCACAACACTACTTATTAATCACAAACTATATAGCACTACTTGGTAGATCACACGGATCTAACTATACTTCAAAATCGCCAAGAATCTAGTTAAACTACAAAACCTTTACAAGCTTTAACAAAAGATTTCAAGTTAGATATGAATGACAATAAGATACATACAACACACAGGAGTATTACTTCTTCACTTGATGATGGAAGTTTCTTCTCCGGCACTTGAGGGATGTTGAGCTTGGGAATTCACCTTAGAAACTATAGCTGTTATGATTAAATGATCAAAGGATTTTAGAGAGGATATGTGGGCTGTTTTGGGCAGAAAGAATGAGTGCAAAAGGTGAGAAAATAGTGGGGAAAAGTCCAGTATTTATAGGACAAACTGGGGGAGCGTCTACCTAGGGGCGGTCCCCTTAAAATTAAGGGGGCCGCCCTAGACTAGGGCCTCCCCAGTTTGTCTTTTGTGTAGGGGGGATTTTCTGGAACTTTTCTAGCCGTTTTAGGTCCGAAAATTTGAATTTTAAAATGTTTATTTTGAATAAAACATTTTTTTAATTGTAGAAAATGTTTTGTAAATGTTATAAAAAGGTTTACAAAATTTTATAAAAGTTTGAGGTTAAATAAAAATTTTCTTTTGATAATAAAATGCATTAAGCATTTATTTATTCATACCTTTAAGTGATATAATTATCGAAATGAAAATTTACTACTAATTACTTGTTTACGTTTAATTTTACATTGAACGTTTTTATATTTTGTGATTATCAAAACGTAAAGACGTGAAAAATATTAATAATG
The DNA here is from genome assembly GCA_026074375.1 of Tanacetum coccineum. NCBI lineage: Eukaryota > Viridiplantae > Streptophyta > Magnoliopsida > Asterales > Asteraceae > Tanacetum > Tanacetum coccineum. Next base: position 6,348 of record BQNB010009136.1, read on the forward strand.
TTTTTAGGCATTATATTTTGTCAATAGTTGTGTGTGAATTAATCGGCATGCTCCTAGAAGTTACAAGAAGTAAGAGAAATTAAGATGTAACGCGATGACGTAGATGTTTCAACAGTATGGGACGGGTGTTCAAAGTCGTCTTTAAAGTCGAATAGTAGGATAGCCAGTGAGGTCGGCAGACTGCGACAATTTTCAAAGTTATGCAAAACGATATAATGTAAAGTCGTGAAGAGTTTTAAAGATCATCGTAATTATTCATGATGTTTTAGAAGTAAACGAGACCATTGTGTCACTCACAATGTATTAGAGAAACTTAGAGACCATTGTGTCACTCGCAATGTCTTAGAAAACAATTTAGTATTTATATAGACAACTTTTACATAAACAAGTGGGGAAATATACGTAACGCAAACGTAAACCGCAGAGAAGAGATAATCGCAGAGAAAAGATAAGTGTAAGCTCATAGCAAAATAGGACTCAAGGGTAAAAATAAACGTAACGCAACATAAACACAGGGGAAGATAAACGCAGGGCAGAGGTAAACCCATATCATAGCATGCTCAAGGAAAATGGTTCTCAGGTATATGCCATAGCAAAAACACGTATAAGGCACACATAAAAGCACGTAAGGATCACATATTGGTTATAGACCAGAACTTGATATTCTACCAGGTTCTCTATAACCTTAGCTGTAACACCCCCAAAATGGGTCGCAGCGGAATAAGGATCCGAGGCGTGTTACTTCAAGATTACAGGACAAATTTATTTAAGACCGACAAAAAAAAGTCGTTTAAATTGATACATTGGAGTTTGATATTAAAAGACTATTACAAAAAGCTTATAGTTCACTTGTTCCCTTGTTTAATATTCATAAAGATGACAGAGATTTCCAAAATATGATATAAAAGTCTTTAAGGCGTGCAATCCAAACATAAACCAATGCATCCTTTCACCTGGGCCTATTGAACTCTTGAAAACCATTGATTAAAAGTCAAACAAAATGTTGGTGACTTCATAGGTTTTTGTTTTAAATATTGCAGGGCCGCAAGACTTTCCCCGTGATGTTACAACATATGCAAACAATCACAAAACCAGATTACATTAAACTAAGCTCATGACACTGAAGCCCGACAGTCTTGTTCGCAAAATATTGCTACTCAGCCCGAAATGATGTTCTAACCTGAAACATCCCATAATTTCGACATGCTTATAACGTTCGTTCCCGGTGATAGTCAGTCACCCGAATGAGGACTGTACGTTTCCCAAATAGATCTATTAAATAACATTGCGTCAATAATGTTATTACCAATGCATCTATGCAATTGAAGTTCATGATAAGGGTTAACTTGGGTTATCGCTACTTAGGCAAACAGGTAATCAATGCATAAGATCACTTGCGTCCAATTTGTAAAACAAAGCATGTTTCCACCCCAAATAATAGTAAATCAGTAAAACTGTAAAAAGTGTGGGGCTATGAACTCACCTCAAGTGAGTGATCTGATAATTTATATCAAGTGTGGGAATGCTTCACGATTATTCCCGAATGCAACCTAATTAAATATAGGTCGTATAAGTACCGAGTACTTATATTAATAACATAATATAATCTTATAGTTGTTACATCGTACTATCGTTCGGGCTATCATAATTCAAGAGGTCATGACATGACGTACGAGGAGTTAGGACACTTTAAATCGTAAATCCAACAACTCGTCGATACGCCATCCGAAGAGGCCTCATTATGAAACTCCCTAGTATTATAGCACTTTGATAACCACGTAATATTCTATATAGCATAATCACCGACTAATCATTTTGGTAAAATAATATTTATAAAGTGAAAACGTTTATAAATATACTTTTTGTAAAAATGACATAGTTTTGTCGTTTTAAGTCCGTTGCTCGCGTTTCTTACGCCCACGTCTTCGTAGTAAGACGAGTGATCAAGATATTACATTTTCAAGTTTTTGATATTCTGCGATGAATAGTGATTTTACTGTTCACAACAGCTAGTTTGTCGTTTTTGGGTTTTAATTAGCGTAAATTCGTAATCGTAATAACTTATCCGTTTTAATCCCGATTTTAGTGATTCCTTCGAGTACGTCTTTGTTATTAAAAGATGTATTATATTTTATAAATTGGTACGCTGATTGAATAGTATTGTACTGTGCATAGTTATAAAATTAGCTTTATAACTTTTAATTATCGAAAATGTCGTGTTTATTGTTATAGTTCCGTTTTAGCGATTCTTTCAGAGACGATCTCGTAATTAAAAGTTTTATCATATTTTTGATGTTTTAAAAAATAGAGTTTCTGTAATGAATAGAGCTTTATAAAAATGTTTTATAAAAGTATTTATCCGTCGTAAATCGTAATATAACGTATCTTTTTCGTTATAAATCGGATTTTTGAGTTTCTCTATCATTTTAGAATCGTTCATAAGGAGTTATTATTTTTATAAATGTTCTACCTACTGTATGAGTTCGAAACAATAAAACCCTTTAACATTTATGTTTACTTTAGTCACAAACCTTTTTAGAAAGTTTAAATCCCTAATTTTATACCAAAACTGTTTATTCTTAAACTAACATGTTAATATACTTTTACATTCTTTTTTCCTTGATATATATGACCTTTTGACATAAGAAAAAGTGCATAATTTATAAATATAAGTGGATAACTCATTTTTTACTATTAAAAGTCCTAAGTGGTGATTTACGCCATAAATTCGATATTTCACATAATAATGAATGATATAAAAAAAGTATAAAGGATATTAGGAAGACCTTAGGGATGATGTATGAGAATGGAGATATGAATGCTAAACCCGTGTTTAGATTTAAAACCAAAGCTTACAAGCTTATAAACCCAAGATTAGGTTTGAAACCCTAATCTTCCCTTTTCTTCTTAAATCTTTGAAAATGAAGAACCAATGCTTGTAAACACCTTAGTGTGTCTTAGGATTGATGTGTATAGGCTTGTATCGATTGTATAAAAATTTTGTATGTTTTGAGCTAGGAAAGGAGAGAAAAGAAATGAATTTTGCTAAGTAAAAGAGTAAGTAAGTTTTACATTTGAAGTGCATGTATTTATAGGAAGAGAGAACTAGATATGTTAGCCAAGTTTGACCAAGAATTCAAGGGGGGGTGTGTACTGTGGGTCAAGGGAACACCAAGAGGGAAACAAGGGACTTAATGGTTTATGTCTCTTGGTTCATCCTTTATTGGGGAATTCATCCTTGAGTTTAGGGATTATGTTTCATCAGTTTCTTCTTTATTAATTGTTATGTTTACTTGTGTATTATAAAAGAAAAGTGTAGTAACGTTTTATATAAGAAAATGTAAATGTGTAGTTATTATTTAAAGGTATACTTGTAATGGCTTGTTAAATTTGTACATATATTTATATAGACATGTATTGTTGCTCTTTATGCATAAAGTTTTATAAACTTTGATCGTTGTATAAAAACCTAGGTATTTGTTGAAGCGTACGATAATTTTTAGGGTTCTGGGAAAACCTAATTGTCATTTATCGCGAAACGTAAACACTTTCCACGTAATGTAGAATAACTATGAAATGTTAATATTATTCTCAAAATAATTACTTACCTTGTTTGACGTAACAATAAATTGTTGATGGTCGTTTAAGTTAACTGATTTATTTCTAGTTTACGCGTTTTAACTTAAACGATTTCTATTAAAAACAAACGGTACATACTAAAAATAAATAGTGACTTTATTAACGTCGTACATTGTCCTAAAACACGAGGTGTTATATTAGCTCTGGATACCAATCAGTCACACCCCCAAACATGGTCTGGACGAAATTCGTGTCTGGGGTGTGACGTCATAATATACATCACACAAAGCACGAGAGAACGACCACTAATGGATGTTGAAATCATAAACTTTTTGCATTATATAAAAAAAAGATAAGGTTTTACAGATTTAAGAGAAAATTAAAACATTTACAGAGGTAAGTATAAAATGTTGCGGAAAGCATAATTTGGTTTTCTAAAGGCAACGAGTATGAATGAGATATAATGTCTGGGTAATGGTATCAGATTGCACGTAGACTTTACAATAGCACGTCAAGATGTCCAAAGCTAATATACCTGAGAAAACATGCTAAAAACAGTCAACATAAAAGTTGAGTGGAATTCATAGGTTTAAGTAAATGCCTAATTTGTTATGAGGAATAAATAAAACGTTTTAGCGAATACAGCTTCACTCAAAGTATTATGAAAAGATGTTTAGCAAATTGAAATGTTCAAACAAAATAGTGTGGATTGCAAGATTTCAAAACGTATGTGACAATCTTAGCTGTTTATGATTTCACATACAAAGCACATGAGACTATTATAACAAATACAATATCACATGGAAAGTATTACTGTTGCGCTAAGCTCATGACACCGAAGCTCAATTTAAAAGGAAGCATATTATATGCCAATTAAGAATTAATTTGCCCTAAAGGTATCTGACCAAGATCACCTAGTGAAATCCGACATGGTATATATTCGTTTATCGGGAGCCCCGTGGGTAGTGAGCGCTACTCACCTGGATAGGGATAATTAGTCCCAATAGATCTATTTATAACACTCACGCTTACTTAACCAGCCAGTCGGTCAAGAAATTAACGGTTCATGATAGTTCGGGCATTAGTAGTCTATTCGTAACTTAGGCAACACGTACACAGGGAAAGTAGATCAAGATACTTGTGTCCATAGTAAAATCAACCAATGTATTTCCAAAAGAAAGGCTTTAAGTAATTGCAAACCATAAAGCTAATTAAAGTGTGATATCAATCATGTAACCGAGTTTGCAAAATGAGCATTCATAAGAGTTTGAAATCATTAGAGTAAACAAGTTTGTAAATGAGCATGTTCTTACCCCAAAATTTATAAGGTAAATATAAAACAAGTAAAAGTGGGGCTATGAACTCACCTTGATGTTGCAGAACAATTAGCAGAAATGAAAATAATAAGCACAACACAACGGAAAATGGAACGACTCGACCAAGAAGATGCGGCTTAACTTAACGGCTATGACCCACTAGTTTAGGATGATGAATTTGGGTTTTCCGATGGATAAGTACGTCAACGCGACACGTTGATAAATGGATTTGGATTTCAAGTTGTAAGAGTTTGGTGGTTGGTTAAATAAAATAAACCGAAAGGTAAAAGCAAAGTATGTAATATATTCATATTACATATGAAAGACAAGAAAATATATAATACGTGTCGAGTATTACATATAAGAAAAAGGAAGACGAGAAGGATAAATATTCAAAGTATATAATATTTTGCAAGTATTTTATAAGAAACGTGAGAAAATAATTGTAACAATATAACTCGACACATTTTTAGAAATCACCAAATAATTTAATAAAGAGTTCCCGTTTAGAAGTAGACACACGTTTTAAAGTTACGAATTAAATAAAAGACGTTTTTAAAGTTTTTACAAAAGTTATTAATTTGTCTATTAGTCGGAAATTTTAAAATAATATTTTATAATTTTAGTATTTCATTCGCGTTTTTAACTAACTAGTTGTTTTTGTTTGTAAAATATAGTTTTCGTTTGTTTGTGGGTTATTACGTAACTAGAAAATTATCACTCTTAAAACTATATAATTAATCTTTTTATCGGGTTTCCAAGATAATAAAAGTTTTAAACAAAATATACTAAGTGTAGAAATTTATAGAAATTTCAACATGACCTATTCGTTTATACGACGTTTCCTATATTTATAAAACTCAACGTTTTCCACTTTAATCAAACCCGTGTTCTAATACCTCAATATATATCTAAACGAACTTAAACAATTAACCAAAACAAGTATAACCAAACACACCCTAACCGGCTGTTAAACAATGAACCAAACACACCCTTATCGCTGTAAAACAGCGAACCAAACACACCCTTAAGTGCTGTAAAACAACAAACCAAATGCACCCTTAAGTGCTGTAAAACGCAGAACCAAACGCCCCTTTTGGGCCAGATTTGCACAACAAACACCCCTATTTGGGGCTGTTAAAACACAACAACAAACACCCCTTTTTGGGCTATTATTACAGAGCAACCAAACAAAAAAAAAGAAACACAAACTTATTAGCCATTTAACCAACCCGAATCAAAATACCAAAACAAGAAAAGGAAATAAGCTAAAATAAACAAAACCAAGTTTCATTTTATTTTTATATAAAAAAATAACCAATCCAAACTCGAAAAAAAAGAGTAAAGGTGGTGGTGGCTGTTGTGGTGTAGCAGCCGAGGTGTGGCGGCTGCGACGGTGTGGTAGTGACGAGGTGATGATGGTGACGGGGTGGCAGTGGAGATGATGGCGTGGAGATGGAGATGGGGAGATGAAGGTGATGGCGGCGTAGAGATGGTGGTGGTGCGTGGCGTGGAGCTATGGTGGCGTGATGGGGGTGGCGACGGTAGTGGTGTTGCGGCTGCGGGGAGATGGCAGCGAAGGTGATATGGTGGTGGAGATGAAGATGATGCTGAGAGGGTGACGGTGGTGAGGTGATGGCAGCCGGCGACTGGTGATGGGTTGGATGGAATCCGGCCGGAATATGGCCGAAAGGATGGGAGGCGCCGAAAATGTTTAGAGAGGGAGACGAGATGTATATGTGTGTGTTGGTGGCTAATATTTTTGTTTATATAGTGTAAAGTTTTAAAACAAGGTGACAAGTGCCTAAAAGATCAAGGTAAATGTTGTAAATATTTCTAGAGGGACCTAAAGTGTAATCTTTTGTAAAATAACAGTTCGGGACTCGTTTAGGCTAGTAAATGGTTGATTCAAAACACGAAAATTACGTCGTTGCGTTCAAAATAGTTTTTCCCACGAAAATGAGTATTTACACGACTAGTATTTTATAAATGTTTTTATAAAATATATTTAAAATGTTTATTATTTATTTGGGTATCACAGGTAAGCGTTTTCTGAAAAAATAAATTTTTTGACTCGAATATTCGCGTTTTTAACATATGTTTTTGAATAAAATATAAAATATTTTATTAAATATTTTTATTAAATAAATTGCGATAATTAAATATAATTTGATTATTTTCGCGTCGATACGCGTTGTGTGCGGTTTTCATAATTTACGAGATATCTTCTCGTTTTAGTTTCAAATAAGTTGGAAAAATAAATTTGTAAATGAGAGATATGTAATAATAAGCATGATTTATTATTTAAATACGTTTCAAAAAATAACCGGCTACGCGGTAATCGTTTTTATGTGACCGTAAAAGGTCAAAAAGTCAAGTCGAAACCAAACAGTCAAAGGGTAAAATAGTAATTGAAAGTTCTAAAAATTGCCGGGTGTGACAGTAGAGTATGAGCATGTGGTTATGAATCTAACTTGTCTCTGGCTACTAGCTGCTACCGTCGGGAATACCTGCAGGTTTACGTTAGTAATAAATGAAAGAGTCTTTGTTCACTTTCATTGAATACAGTTGTTATAACCATGGTTCCCTATTAATCAGTATAAATACTGCCTGTGATCAGGTAGAATTCCGAAGAATCTCTGTGACAGGGTTTCACACATGCACTAGCCGTTCTCAATATCAGAGCGACTCAAAGAAGACAACGCGATATGAGTGAATCAGTAAAATACTATCTAACCGATTGAAGAGAAAATTGATTTGAAAAATCAATGTGTGTTCTATTGTAAAAGTGTTTTTGTAACACATTGAGAGTTTCAAGCGTTTATCAAAATTCCTCAACCGTCAATTCATAATCTGGACCAAATTGATATCCAGTGTCACTAGTTTGATCCGTTTAGGATCTCACAAGTTACCTACCTAGAGCTTGTTTGATGTTGGCTCTATCAGGATTTCTATCTTCACTGTGAATACTTAAGTATCACTCAGATGTTCTGGAAATAACGTAAGGATAATGCGTAGGACTCTTCAGATATTCCTTGTTTTCACAGTGTGTGAAAGACAAGTATATTGGAACAGTGTCATAATGAGATTTATAGATGATCTATTGGCTCTAGACTCAATAATGCGTTTTAGTTTTAGTGATCGAAGGCTGGAGCAGACTGACACTGATGTGTCGTCGTGTAGGTTCTTATTTATTATCAAGTTTTACTATTTATTTTATGCCGACTATACCTAAAAAAACACTCTAACGTGCAGTGTACCCGATCAGGATGTTAGTTTCTTGTGTAAGCAGGGTGTTCGATAACTAAGAGTGGAGTTTACGCTTAAATCTACCGGTATTTTATTTACCTAGGTTTGGTACTAATATAATCTAATTATTCTAATTAAATCTAATTAAACCTAAACTCGCAAAGGGGGATTTTCAGCCTGAGAGACTGGCACGAGTTTAGTTCTAGTTATCCTAAGGTGATGACAAATAACGCACACCAAATGATTACAAAAGGATTGGGAGTAGTCAAAATCTGAGGAAAAACATATTAGCAGTTTATCCTAATAATATGCCTGATTGTCTATTTGTGCTAATGATTGTATTAAATGCGATGGTGTATATCATGCTAAAGTTAGTGGATCTGTATTCCCTAGAATTGACGTTTGTCGCTTAGTTATTCCTGTCTAATTAACCTAAACCCGCATAAAGCTCACACCGTTGATTATAATCTATCTAGGAAACTATATTGGTGGTTATATTGATTATTTTTATCTTATAGCTCATGAAGGCTCTTTACCATCTTATTGCTTAATGGAAATTATATACTAGTAGTCCACGCCCACTTAACTACCTATGGAAACATGACGTTATGTGTAGTCCTAATCCACCGGCTTAGTTTACCTATCCACTGAACCATAGATCGAAACAGGGCTTTCTATTGGTGATCCTATTAGTCTAGATATATAAATAAGCGTTATGTGTTTCTATCCCGGACTCTTAGCTTACGCCCACACAACAACGAAGTTGCAGCGCAGTAAATATGTAGGACTAGTCCCAGTTGAATGATAGGTAAAACATATAATTAAGCACATAAATGGGTATGAAGTGATAAACATAATCAACATGCAACGAATGAAGAACAATCGACATAAAGACAAATCAAAACATTATATTATCGTAAACATGGCTAATACCTAAAGGTATTAGCCGATAGTCATTGTAACAATACACGAAATCATAGATGAACGATTAAACATAATGCTAACCGAACGCGTATAGTGGAGTGTAGAGATTACAAGGGTTTTCCTATAGATTGAAGCGTGTTGCTTGACCTTTTTGGCTTCTTTTACTTTATGAAAATCAAACTTGGTGGTTAAATTATGAATCAGCCGCTGATGGCCTCCATTGCATGCCTAAAACTAAGTATAAGGTTTTGTATTTATATAGTCTAGAAAAAGGTCGATACATAGTATTGGTTAAGGTCAATACGGCGTATAGGGGGTTTCTTGGAGTAGGGACCACGCTCAATATCTTCTAGAATCTTCAGATAATCTTCAATACGGCGTATAGAGTCTTTTGGATACGACGTATTGCTCTTTAACTCCTCGTGGTTTCTTGTACAGTGCAGGCACAGATACGCCGTATCTTCCTTGTTGGATACGGCGTAGAGGTTGTCAGAATAGTATCTTGAGATTCTTTGTTTAAGCTCCAAAATGCGTGCCTTTTAGCATAACTTCACCAATTAATCCATAATTACTGGAAATAACAACCTTAAGAAATTAAGTACCAATTCGTACAATAATTATAAAAAATGGGTAAGAAACATGGGATAAATGATGCTATAAAAGTGATGTTAGTTGATGTCATCAAATATCCCCCCACTTAAATCCTATTTGTCCTCAAGTAGACTTTAGAAAATTTATGAAAATGTATCCTAACCGTAGTCAAGGATTTTTCCATTAAGCAATTATTCGTTTAATTACTAGTATACAACCAAGCACGTCAAGCCTTTATCATACTCTTCAGTTCTCAAATAACTCCTTTCTCTCGGAAGCACCAATCGATAAGGTGCCCGTGCTACAGGTGCAGCACCAGGTACCAAATCAATTTGAAAACTCCAACTTGTGCGAGTCGAGGAAGACCAGCAAGTCCTCAGAAATAATTCGGGAAAGTCTTGAAAGCTAATGGTACGTCTCAAGTCGCTCTTCTCCACTTGTCCTTCAACCTCTTTTGCAGTGACATGTGCCAAAAAGATAGGAAATCCTTTTTCCATGTACTTCTGCGTTTTAGTGCACGAAATGATGTTTAATCGGACCACATTTCCCTGGTACTTCCCATCACCGTTATGATTAAGTTTTACATTTCTCCAGGGATGCAACAATTCTTCTCAGCACACACAATGACTCTGGTACTTCGCCAACCAATCCATACCGATTATAGCATCAAAACTACCAAGTTCTACAGGCATTAAGTTTATGTTGAATTGGTGGTTTAGGAAGTTTAATGTGCAACCCTTAAGCATAGTGTTTAACCCAATTATCCTCCCGTCAGCTAGTTCGACATCATAATAAGTGATCCTAGGGTAATGGCGTGATGTCAATTGGGACTAAATGCAGTAGACACAAAACTTCGATCGGCACCCGTATCAAATAAGATATAAGCATAGCGGTTGTTTAGAAGGAACGTACCCGCAACGACGTTGTCTGGGTTTGCCCCCGCATTCCCAACCACATACACCTTCGCTGGAGCCCTGTCATTTCAGCTTGATTTACCACGATCCTGTTTGTTCAGTTTGCGGCATTTTTCTTTTTGAAGTGGCCTTGAGCTCCGCACTCAAAGCAACCATTGCCCTGCTGATTATTGTTGTTGTTATTACGGTGTTGTTGTTGATGTTGTTACGGTGTTGTTACATCCGTATCTACATCCCCGGCAGATGGCCAACCCTATTGCAGTTACTACACCTAGGTGGACAAGGACCTGCTTCATGATGGCGATTACACTTGGAACATAGAGGCTTAGTCCCGGCGTATGATTTCCTGTCACTATTGCCTGCGGTGTAAGCTTGGCCTGCGTTCTGCCTCTTATTCTGTTGGTTTTGATTATTCTTGGAAAGATCATCATACTTTCTTTTCCTTTCTACTTGACGTTCAACATAGCATGTGTCTTTTCATCCATCACTCATTTTTTTTTTTTTTTTTTTTTGTAAACTCGATAGCACTTGCATATTTTTGCTTTGATGCCCTTACACTGCATGTATCATATCGGCCAAGCCACCGATATATTTTTCAATCTTGTCTTGCTCTTCGGGAACATCCTGGACACATCAAAGCTAGTTTGCTGAAATCGCGACTATAGCACCACATCGTGCCTTGACCTTAAATTCCACACTCACTTCAATCTTCTTGAGCTCACCCCTCGGCATATTTATCAGTCATCATTTCTTCATGCTGCCCCATCGGCATGGCAGGGGCCTTCAGAGCAGTGGTCTAACATGGTCCATTCCACCATGTAAGAGCATCGTCTTATAGAGTGCAAGTCGCAAATTTGACTTGACTAGCTGTTGTGCAATTGCTAATGCTAAACACAGACTCCATTTTCTCAAACCACGAGGATCCGACAACTCCTCAGGCCTTTTGAAGTCCCAAAGGTTTTGCATTCAATAATTCAGAGTAGCCAATTTCGCGAGGCATTTGGCTGGCATGGTCCTGAACCATTGCTATTGTAGCCATTCCTAACCTTGCTTGCTTCTGCTTCAGCCATTGCAGCAGCAACTCCTTGATCAATTAAGGCTTGAAGTTGTGCCTCAGTAACAGTTGTGGTTGTTGGGGTTGGTGTAACTGGAGTTGATCTTGTGGTTCTCTTTGGTGCCATTTTCTTTAATCACAAGAAAATACAATACCTGTTAGATTTGAATACAATCATAACGTGACATAACATATGTATCATAAATAAAAAGATCACATCACATAGTGAAACATACAACCAACACAAGATCGACATAACATAATACATCCATTCCATATATAACCTGGAAATATACATGATCTGTTTGGTACATAATGCTTCCCTATCGCTAGGTTACAAAATGAAAATCAACATAAAGCCCTACTAGCCGGGAGTTACCCGTAATACTTAGTAGGCTATACAAGATAGCTAATCAGAAACAAAAGATCTATACCGCCTGGATCTCCGAATTGTAGGATTCTCTTGCAGCTGCCGAAAGTGAGATCGCAATATTGCAGATAAGGGTAGCAGATACCGAGAGCAGGCGTGTTGAGGATCATGAGCAAATTCAGAAGATTCTAGCCCGCTTAAGCCTATAAGCAAGACAGCCAGACTCGCTATAACAATGTATTCTAGCTTGCAAAGAAACATCTAGGCAGAGAAATTAATAAAGACTTGTATTTTGCTTTCATGAAATAATAAATGAAATAACAATTCTGCCCTAAAAAGTTTCCGAGTACATTTACCTAGTATAGGAGGAACCATATGTTTGATAATTTTAGAACCAAATGGCAAGCATCGTAATGTGTCAAGGAAACAACACTATCGAAATTTCTGCTCAGTACAAAACAAGTATGCTCGTTGCCCAACAAATGAAGAGTACAATCATGTGCCCGGAAAACGGAAATAGGGAAGCTATTTCCGATAGACACTATGAAACTTGAAGGATCATTTCAAAAGGGCCACACATCGTACTTTAGATAAGAAATAATAATCCCTACAAAAATCAATTTCCTTCTTCTATTATTCGCCATTTTTAGTCTAAAACCCTTCCCATTTACAATCAATAAATGCTTTTCCAATAAAAAATGGAAATACTAAACACATCTAAGGCTTACCGGGTAATAACTTCGAATCATACCAAGATGCGAGGTGGGGTACATAGTAATATACATTCATAATGGGAAGGATGAAGCAATAGGATACACAACGCGAAGCCCAAATCAATCAGATCCATAATATTTCCGTTCATAATACAACAAAATGCAAAATATAGGAAATACAACAAAGATGTAAAATGCTAAAACAACCGATACATCGCCGCGTGAGAAGAAGCACATCGGGTAGACAAGCAAAACGAGCGAGGTGATAATGATGATCATGACGGGAGTAAAAATCTCGATTGGAAACTCCATAGGGATTGGTAACCGACAGTTTGGGAAAGAGGATGAGGAACTTGATATAGTGAAATGGATGAAAATTCGAGATAAGGAACAAGAACAGTGGAATATGAGAGATATAAGAAAAGGGGCGACGTAGTGGGTAGACGTTGTGAGGAATATTAATTTAAAATATTTATGTCTAGTAAGAGCGAGTACGACCAAACCCTAAACTTTCAACAAAAGTTATTATTTGAAATAATTCATACGCAGAGATAATAAATTTTTCAAACACATAGGTAATACCCGACAACATATGAAACGATATACACGTAGTAAGATAAACACATAAGTTAAACATAAACTTTCAGAGGACCACATGTGTGGTAGAAAGTAGCAAGGAAATGATAAACCAATTGGCATATGACATAACATTAATTTCATAGTATTAAAGTAATAAAAATCGTAGCAGGACTCCGCAAGACTTTCCCGTGATGTTACTCACAATGCAAACAAACACAAAACCAGATTAGCTTTAACACTAACCTCATTACACGAAGCACGACAGTCTTGTTCGCAAAAATATTGCTACTCAGGCTCCTTAGATGAAGGTTCTAACCTCGAAACATGCCCTGATACGACATGCTATAAAACGTCTTCGTGTCTCGGCGTGATAGCTAGTCACACCACGAGGAAGTCGTTTCCCAAATAGATCTATAAATAACATTCCGCAGCTCGACTATAATGTATTTCCCCAACTACAACTTAGCAATGACATTTGTAATGATAATGGGCTTAACTTGGGTATCGCTACTTAGGCAAACATGTAATTCAATGCCAAAATATCCACCTGCCGTCCAATTTGTAAAACAAAGCTGTTTCCACCCCAACATAATAGAAATCATAAAACTGTACAAAGTTGAGGGGCTATGAAACTCACCTTATGTTGAGTTATCTGATAATTTTATATTAATTGTGGGAATGCTCACGATTATTCCACAGAATGCAAACTATACAATATAGGTTCGTATAAGTACCGAGTACTTTTAATAAATAACATTATATAATAAATATAGTTCTGTTTACGAAACAAACATACTTTCGTTCAGGCTATCATAATTTAAAGGTCATACATACGTACGTGAAAAAGGATTTAAGAACACTTTAAAATCTTAAATCAAACAAACTCGTCGATACGCCATCGCGAAGAGGAGCCTCATTATGAAACTCCCTAGTATTATAGCAACTATGATAACCTCGTAATATTCTATATAGCATAATCACCGACTAATCGTTTTAGTAAAAACATATTTATACTTGTAAAACATTTATAAATATCTGAACAATGTAATTATTGTTATTCCTGGTAGTGTTGTAGTTCCTCCTGGTAGTTATAGTTCCTACTGGTAGTTATAGTTCCTACTGGTAGTGTTATTACTACTGGTAGTTATAACCTACTGGTAGTGTTATTACTACTGGTAGTATATTGGTTCCTCCTGGTAGTGTTATTACTACTGGTAGTGTTGTTACTACTGGCAGTGTTGTTACTACTGGTAGTGTTGTTAGTTTATTTTCTAAATTTGACCCGACTATAATGACCCACTAAATCACATTTTCATGACTCGGGTTCTAAAGAGAATTTATGCGAAACGATATTTTGAACAACTTTCCAGTACTGTTCGAGACCCGAAACTCGACCGAAATGGGTGAAAAAGAACTCGCATCAGATCTGATGCAGTGTATTAATTACCAAAAAGACAGATTTTTCCCCCGCATTACGACCCGTTATCACTCGCTTTTAGATTTAAAGAACCTCGCGGGGAAGTAAAACGACCTTCCGAACAACTTTCATGTTTCGGCCGAAAGCCGAAACGGACTCGAAAGTGCCGCAAATACCATCTTAAAATTCTGACAGAAACCACTAACTTAACAAATGCTGGATTTTTATACCTCGAATATATACCTCGTTTTCGCTCTAACTTTTTCGTTATAAATCCGTTTGACAAGTTTCTTATCATTTTGGGATCGTCATGAGGCGTATTATCATTATATTATGTGAAACTTACTATATGAATTTCGGATTTAAAACAGCCCCTAAGTATTTATGTGCATAACTTTATAAAAACCTTGTTTTATGTATTAAAAAGTCCTTAGTGGTGATTATAGCCATAATTAACATATCACACATAAAATCATAAGAAATAAAAGTATAAGGGAATTAAGAATACCTTAGAGATGATGTATGAGATGTGAAATGAATGCTAAACCCGTTATTAGATTCAAAACCAAAGTTTACAAGCTTAAAAACCCTAGATTAGGTTTGTAACCCTAATCTTCCCTTTTCTTCTTTAATACTTGCAAATGATGATCCAAGGCTTGTAAATGATTTAGTGTGCCTTAGGATTGATGTGTAAAGGGTTGTATGGATTGTATAAAAGTTTTGTATGATTTGTTTGGGTGGCATAATAATTGCCAGTGGGTTTTTGATCTATAGGAAAGGTAGAAGAAGAATGAAATTTGTAAGTAAAGAGTTGTATGAAACTTCACATCTTAGGGCTTGTATTTATAGGAAAGAGAATGAAGATATTTGTGTCAAGTGGAAGCATGCATGTGGTCCAAGCATAAGTGAAGAAGGTCTATGGCCTTATTTTTTTTTTTTTTAGAAAAAAAGATTTGGCTAGACATAGATGAGTCATGGTTCAAGATCATGCTAGATCTTTTAGAAGATAATTGTGAAGGTTTCCTTGCCTATCTCATCTGTCCTAGTCATACATACACGAAATTTAGTAATATGTATAATTTAGATATTGTTATTATACCATGATTATATAATGTATTCCCTTGCATTATTTGAAGGTATAATTGTAGTATAGACTTGGAAAAATAATAAACTTGTACGTTATAAGTTATGATGATGAATTCCTTCATAATGAATATGTAATGAAGTTGATAAATACTTTAATTTTTTTAAAAAAACTTTAAGTATTGGGGTATAAATTTTGGGTCTGTGATGAGCGTAGATAAGTTTAACGTGCTTCCGGGAAGGCCTTTAAACTAACTTTAATCGCGAAAACGTAAATACTTAAAACGTCACCAATAAAAATAAATGTGCAATGAAAATATAATTATTCCTCTAAAAAATCATATAACCACTTCTTGATGTAAACATTTAATTGTTTTAATGCCACGTATTACAATGTAAAGATCAATTTCGGTTTACGCGATTAGCTTAACGATTATGTTTTTAAAAGCAAACGCGTAAAACCCTAAAAATAATTAGTGTGACAAATCAAGTCATACAATGACCTGAAACACACGTGTTATAGTCTCCCCCATTAAATACCCTTCCCTCAAGGCTTAAGACGCAGCACTTGACGACGGCCCGGTCTTTGAGAACAGATGTGGGTATTTCTTCCGGAATTGATCCTCGCATTCCCAGGTAAACTCAGGACCTCTCTTGGAGTTCCATAAAACCTTGACTAATGGGATACAGCTTTGCTTCAACCGTTTAACTTCACGATCTGTGATCTCTATAGGTTCCTCGACAAACTGAAGCTTGTCATCAAAATGAAGTCCATCCAACGAAACAGATAAGGGTTCGTCGGCATGACACTCCTTTAAGTTGGACACGTGAAATGTAGTATGAACTCTACTCGGCTCCTCAGGAAGCTCCGAGCTTAATCAAAACGTCTCCAACCTTTTTTATTACCTTGAAAGGTCCAACAAAACGACGTGGGATATTAATTTCCCTAGTTATTCACAAAACGTACTACCCCGTTCCAAGGCGAAACTCTTGAGCATCCACTTTATCTCCAACCCTCAAACTCCCATCTGCTTACGCTTCAAAATCAGCGTAGCTCTTTTGCCTATTTGGAGCGGTCTACATCCCTTTGCCTAACTTGAATGATTTTTCCACATTCGTCCACTTGAACTATCTTTAGGACCAGTTTAGTTGAACTTCTCCAAGCTCAGCCCAACAAACAGGCGAACGACATTTTCTACCATAAAGTGCCTCAAAGGGTGCAGCCTTAATGCTAGCATGATAACTGTTATTGTATGAAAACTCGACTAATGGAAAATGTTTAACCCAACCATTTCCAAAGTCGATCACACAAGCACGAAGCATATCTTCGAGAGTTTGAATGGTTCTCTCGCTTTGTCCGTCTGTTTGTGGATGATATGGCCCTTTGAAGTTTGCATACACCGTTTGGATAATTTGGATCAACATACCCTTCAGGTTGCTCCATATAGATGTCCTCATCTAAGCGACCATTCAAGAAGGCAGTTTTAACATCCATTTGCCAAATCTCATAATCATAGTACGCTGCTATAGCTATGAGAATCCTAATAGCTCTAATGTCTGCTACAGGAGAAAACGTCTCCTCGTAGTCAATCCCATAGGTTTGAGTGCAGCCTTTAGCTACCAGACGAGCTTTATAGGTGTGTACTTTACCATCCATGTCAACTTCTTCTTAAGATCCCCATACTCCTAACTACCTTGGGCATTAGGAGTGCGGTCTATTACAATCCAGACTTTATTAACTTTTCATGTGATTCATTTCCTCATCCTTTGCACCTTGCCATATTACCTACAGGTTCAACCATGGCAGTTTTATAATTAGCAGGTTCTCCAAGATCACCTACTTCATCATCTTCAACCTCCATGTTTAGACACAGACGGTTGGGTGCACGTTAAGGGTCTTTCCGACATACGACATGAATTGAATACGACTGAGACTAGAACGTTCAGGTACGTACAGGAATATCGCTATTGTTATCAGAAAGTAATGTATCCATATGAAATTCATCTTCATAGAACATAATCTCATCCCACTGGAATTCTTTGAGATATGAGATCTCAATCAAGAAAATCTCCATACCTATCAACAATTACTTTTTATCAGGTAGGAAAATAAAAGAAGATAACCCATAGTTTTTCCTTAGGGTATCCTACAAAGATACACTTAACAGATCTTTGTGGAATTTATCAGCTGAGTCATGTTTTCGACATACGCCTCGCAACCCCAGACCTTTAATAAGACAAATTTGGCGCTTAGTGCCATGCCATATTCATATGGTGTTCTTATCAACCTCTTAGTGGGCTGACCATATTAGAGAATACGAACAGCAATTCTACAGGCATAATCCCAAAAGGTATAACGGTAGAGTAGTAAGAATTAAAACATAGATCAGCACCAGATCCAATAAGTACGATTTTCTCTCTTTTAGAACACCATTTTGTTTTGGAGTATAAGGAGAAGTAAGATTCTAAACTATTCCGTTTCACACTTAGATAATCTTTAAACACTTGGCTTAAATATATTCACCACCTCTATGGATCGAAGAGGCTTTTAATCTTCTTTCCTAGTTTGCAAGTATAACTCCTGCTTTGAAAACCTTAAATGTTTTCAAAAAAACCTCATGTTTATGTTTAAGTAAATAAACATATCCATAACGACAGAAATCATCCGTAAAGGTAAAAAGTAGCTAGCACCTTTCCATGACACATGTCTAAGATGTCCGCACACAATCCGTAGTATTAAACCGAAGTAGACTGTAGCCTTTCAATATTTTTATTAAAAGGTTTCTTGTCATCTTTCCCATAATATACAAGATTCTCATTATGCAAATTATTCCTCATCGAAATTTTCCAAAAGTCCTTCAACGATGAAGCTATAGGCATGCGAGATCTATTGGCCATATGGGCAAGTCTACATGCCAAATGATAAGAAGAATCCAAGTCTAACTTTCTCTTTTTATTGATGCTAAAAATAGAATTATTATTATTCATGGAGACATTGTTATTCATGTCAAATACAACACAAACACCATTCACGATAAGCAACTAAAATAGCAATATAGACCATTTATAAGAAACAAAATTCCATACTAAGCAATAGTAATGAAGAAAACAAAGATCCAACAAACAGAATGAAACAAACACCTCTAACAATAGAAGGTGCTAATAACAATTGTTTTTAATTATTAGTACTAAACCCGAAGTTAATACTAAATCAAACATTGTCCTAAGGCTTCAACACTGCTTGCGTTTCCAGTGCCCACTAGCAAATATAGAACCCCATAAGATAGTTTCCTGTCAACTTTAAATCCTGCAAGCGTATTACAAACATGAATACGCATACACGTATCATATACCCCAGGAATGTTTAATTTTAAGTTAGATTTGAATAACTCACTTTGCAAATAAATTTAACTCAAACTGCAGCACCGGGCTCAGACTTCTAAATTCTTCTTATTTTGCACACAACTCTTCGAGATAAAGAGTGGCATTCCTCTTCCCAATTCCCAGCAACGATGCAGTGTTGACAAGCATATATCCTTATTAGGAATGTTTCCTATCTCTTCAAAGGAATTAGGCTTAGGGCTTTGTTGATAAGGCACAACTTGCTTTTCTTATCAATCCTAACCCTTGGCTTTGACCTTCTTGATCGCTTGCAAGGTTTTATGCTTGTTATCTCTAACCCTTTTGTATTGTAAATACAAGAGGAGTAGTGCTTTGCTTTGAAACCCTTTTCCGAAGTCAATGACCAGGTGCGTGTAGCTCAGTAACTGTCTTCCCCACGCAATGCCTAATTGAATGTTTCTTTTACAAGATCACCAAAATCCTTGTAAAGGACCTGTTTGATTAAGTAACATGCCATATCATTGTCGTATGGTTTCCCAATGTATGTAATTGGTCCATGAGTCCTTTCATTTCCAAAACCATTATCAATAACGTTAAACCAGGTGCCCGTTTTACAACTATGTAGAGCATCCACCAGATCGTAAAGATTTCTATCGCAAGGAGTCTTCTATAAAACTTTTTTTTTTTGAAGTTCAACAGCCATCATGATTTTGTGGGTGGAAATTTTCAAACGCCATTTGAAGAGCAGGTGACATTTTTTCCAGCATGAATCCAAAAACCACATCAGAGTGCTTTTTATATTCTTGCTCTGAATGTTGTTTTTCTGTCCATCAGTTGCAGTATCACGGTTGTTCTGGACAAGGCTTATACAATATAAGTCAAAAGTATCCGCTAAACACTCAGACAATACCTTACAACGATACCATTCATTTAAAATTTGGGCCAGGTCATAGTTCTCGTTCAAAGAAAGCTCTTGAACGCAGAACTTAAAGTGTTATTATCTGAATGAGCCATTTTCTCATAAAAAAAGTTCAAAATTAATTAGTAAAAGAAAAAAAAATTTTCGATAATACCTGTTTTCCAAGAAAATAAAAATATACCTAGGTAATATTCATATAAAACATAGTATTTCCTTGAAAACTAGAACCCACATTGACCATAAACGACATCACATTAGTTGATCTGCTATGTTGAGATGTATTCAAGTAGTAACTTTCGAACAAGTATTTGACAAACTTTTTTCAATTTCTAGATAATTTAAGGGATTTTCATTGCAAAACTAGTTGCATTGTAAACATGTTTCATCCCATCTTAATGCCATGAGTTTGCTAGATCACACTAAGTAACTCAATATAAGTTCATTATCAATCTAAGAACACAAACTCATACCATGTGAGGTCTCACACAATCATGATAGTTTTTATGTCGTAACGAATAGTCCAAGGTCGCCTTGATTAATCGTAATTCAAGTTTCCTTGTAATATAGTCATTGATACTTAGTTTAAGATTATTAATATTTTGACATGTGAATCAAAATATGATGAGAAGCATGTGCATACAACTCCATAGCATATGTTTAATAAAACACAGATTTTATAAACATTGTTAAGTGTGAAGATAAAATAAACATAGTTTTGGTTGAGAGCATTGGATGAACCAAGTTAAAGAGAAGTGCCCTCAATTAATCTTCCACTAAGAACCGTACCTTTAGCATAAGTCTTTCAACTTAGTGTTTCTGATGTGGAATTAGCAAATCAACCTTAAAGTAAATTTGTATCTTTTAAATAGTCATAGTTAACACTAATTGACGCACAAGCCAGCGCGAGAATTCGGTCAGCATGACGCTAGACTTCCTCATATCCGGGTCTTCGGACCAGCGACCCAAATTCGATATTTAATAAAAAATTGTTGTTAAAATTTAATTAAAAAAATAAATAAAGAAAAAAATAATTGGTTTTATAGTTAAACTTCCCACACAGTTTGTCAAATTGGATGAGCCTTTCTAACCATTTAGTATGAAAATTACCAATCAACTATTTAATCTTCAAAACAATTCTTAATATATTGATTTAGTCCATATTATTTTCTTTGTAAAAATTACCCTTTTTGTTTACAACAATTCGCCATAATTAAATAAACAAAAACAAGTATTAAAATAATTGACTCATAAATAAACACATAATCACAATTTTAAGCGTTAAAGTAAATCATGTAGTCCACATGCAATCCTTTTATAACAGGATACCTTAATTTTAAATTCTAGTTTTACTTATCATATATCCAATCAAGAATCAATATATAAGTCTTCCCGAATTTTAGATTTATCATACTAAAAATTTAAGTGGTCCAAAATATACACGTAACAAATTACTTCATATATTCTCATGATCCATGATAAACATGTATGTTTGTCATGGATCCACACAATACACATAACAATTATCTCGTAAAGAAGTAACCCACATACATGTCATAAACAATTTAATCATTTATTTAAACCGCTCTTTAATCAAAACATTACTTTAGGTTTCTTATAAAAAATTTCGACTAAATTTTTTTTTTGTAAAACCCTTTCGATGGTATTTAAACATCAATTACAATATTAGTTATTGATTTTAAGATTTCGGTAATTATCAAGAAATATCCGAGTGTGGTTTCATAAAGTCACAAATAAATAATTTATGTATTTACAATCTCTTTGTTTCTGATACCATGTAAAAAATGAATATGGATCAAAGTCATTCCATTATTTAACGATTTTGTTTCTCGTATATGTAATTAATCAAGATTACCAAAAATCATTGAGACATATCTACATGATTTTTTGGGTGCGGCCACACATACATCTGATTAATCCTACGAGGGGCCCAGTGGCATCATACTTCAACTATTAAAGGAATAAATTCTTTATTGACTACAAGTGTCAAGTCATTATGCTTCACAATCACTTTTGAAATAGTCCTTATTAGCTACCTTTTTTAGGATAACTTAAACTAGATCAAGAAAAATTATCCACACATGCAAGACCTACTTGCATCTCAAGTCTAAGGATTTAGTAAATCAAAATCACTTACAAGATTTACTTAATAACGCCGATCCATAAAGTAATAATCTTGTTAGTTGGAGAAGTCTAATATTCATCTTATGAATATCATGTGAGTTTGGCGGACACATTCTTTAATATCCAAGATATCACCAATCACTCAGATTTGTCTTGGTTCAACAATATTCCCATATTGACGATCGACAATGGACTAATTTAGAACAATAAATATTATTCACGGGTTAAACATGCAAATATAGGACACAATTTATATTAAATAGAACCACATACCAAGTATCATTATCATTAATAAAATTATCTAATCATCCCTTATCTAAATACTAAATAGATCAAATGCACGATAATTCTAGTAGATGAATCATGCCTCAAGATACGACGATCGTACTTGTTAACAAGACATAGATTTCATAATTCCAACTAGCTTTGATCTTTTGGAAATTTGAGAATACTTATTTCAAGAATTCAATTAACGAAGCTCTTGAATATCTATGATGATTGTTTGTTTATACAAATATCTCAATATTAACACACCATATCTCATAAGGTGTGTGGCATCAACTATTGGCAATAATCATCTTTCGCAGCTTCCAAAAGTGTAAAGTGTTCTTATTCTTTAATGTATAATGCAACTATGCTCTTACTTGAGCACAGCTAGTTCGCATGGTCATCAAAAAATGAAATCATACCATGACTAGTATTGAGTGTCATCTCAATTATAATAGCATCTGTGTTTACAAACAACCCCATGCTTTTATCTAAAATCCGTAAACAATGAATACTCTCTTAATAATGTTTGGCACCTCATGAACTCCAAGTTCATTGGTTTATTCTAATTGCACAATAAAGTGTTGTAATATGTATCTTTAGATATTTCATTACTATGAACAAATCCATAATCTAGGAATGATTTCTCAAATCCAAACATATTCTATTAAAATATTCAATTCAATGATTATGTAATAACTTTCGATTAAATACCAATGTTGTCAAATCATATTGCATTTATGCATGATACAACTGTTCTATACAATATGATGTACATAACGAATCACGGCTGATAATCATCCTCTGCATAATTACGTTCAAAATGCAAATCCGAACACCTCTTTAATTTGTTTGAGGATGTAGTTTATAATTGCTAAATCTATCTAAACATTTGATTTTGATTCAACGGTCAATGTGGATGATGTCGTAGATGATATCGTGCGTCAGTTTAAATGTATTTCAGATAGTTTGATAAAGAAAGTTGTGGGCCTAACTTTCACATACGAGCCCTCGGGTTCATCTACAAGCAAAAGTTTAACATGGAAAGCAGATGAACTTAGTAATTCGTTTACAAGGCAAACCACCTCAGAATCAGCCAATAGATTTTCAGATAACGAGATAGATTCTAACGAAAAGACTACTGGATGGCACTCAGACAACGAGTTAAACTCTAAAGGATTCCCACCCAGAGTTTTTAAACATGATGAACTATTGAAAAGCTTATATTCAGAGAAGAGAGCTACTTCAGGGGTGCGATCTGAAATACTAAACTTGTTGGATTATGGTAGTTGGACTAGCACTAATACGGCTAGAAATGTGTGAGCCTATTGGGGGCACACACGTTAAGACACGAAGAGTACGTTTATTATGTAATTAAAATATATACTTGTTATATATTTATTAATTATATAATATGCTTCACGTTGATAATTTAAATAACCGTTAGTTACCGTTATATTTTATAACTAACTTAACAACTATTTAAATATGAACCGAAGGGACTTAAAAGTCGAAAACCGAAACTATCGTCCTCCTCCCAAAAGTGACAGATTTTGGAGGATTCTAGAAAAGGGTTTTAGTGCAAATTATTTTGTGATAATGATAAGTGAAAGGAGTTATAGTTGATCTACAACTAGGGTTGAGGTGCTATATAAACACCTCATCCCTCTCCCTCAAGAGAAGTCATTCGATCACAAACAAATACATACGACATTAAAACCTAAACCCATATCTGTTCGTCTTCTTTTCTTTTTAGTCGGCAAGATTAAAAAATTAAGAACCAATAGATTCTCATATATTCTGTTCTCCATGCTTCCTTGTGATTCGACAACAGAATGTAAACAAATGTTGCATGTGTATATTATTACTTATGCATACATATAATTAACAAGCATGCATGTTTCTTTGGAATAAAACAAAATCACTTCTATTGTTATAACAACAAGGACTTATAGTCTAGTGGTTATGTTGCTTGCTTGTTGTACTAACAGACTCAGGTTCGATCCCATGAGGGTCTGTTTTAGAGTTTTGGTTTTATTTATTTTGTTTTAGTCTGATCCAAACGTATACCACTTGGTATTTGGATCGGATCTAGAACAAGTATTAAACACGGGTTGTTTGAGATATTCGGTTCAAAAAACAAAAGTAACACTTGGTGTTTGAGACACGTGAAGCAAAGACTAGCATCTTGGCGTATTTGTTGGACGTGTTGTGTGAGCAACCGTAGAGGTGGAAACTTATCCACTTAGTTTCATTGCATTTGATTCTTCAAGAGGTTAGATTTCTATTACCCTTTGTTTGTTTATTGTGTGTTAATCATATGTGCCGAACATGATCCATATCCGCTGCGTACTCGAGGTGTTAATGGTTAACAGTTTATCAAATTCCAACAGTGGCATCACGAGCCAACTCGTTTGGTGTATTATGGGGTACACACATAATTAAACACGCTTAGGGCTGCATGAAATCTAGTTTATTTATTGTTTTATTGGAAAATTATGGCAATGACATGCAATTCTTGCCATAAATAATGAATAAACACCTAGAATCAATTGCAATGTTACTTGATAATAAGAAAAGATTAAAATTAAAAGTTAATTAAGTTGTCATGTTACTCTATTCTTGTTTTATCTCGGCTGTAAGACTCATGCAATCATGTTATATAATGGATGTGGCGATCTAGGCACTTTAGCAGAAAACCTAGTGAGAGTCTTATGGTTCTCCAATTTGGGAAGAGTCTTTTGAGAACTCGAGGCATTATATGATTACTGCTTTCTTTATAAGAGTTTGTCTTCAATTTTACTCTAATTTTCTGTCTGTTTTAATTGCTTATATGTGATATGCCATATGATGCTTAATATTTGCAAATAGACTTTATAAAACTCTAAATAAGACGGACTTATACTTATAGAGAAATTTGAATTAAACATGTCTAGTATTACACACGTAAGCATACTCCTTGTGATTAGTTATGTGTTATTTACGAAACCAGGGTTTTTGGACAAATTAATACAGACATTAAACTATGAAATTTGATTTCTTGTGAAGCTTTAGTTTTATATGCGCAGTATGGGGTTGAATTGATCTTTAATCTTCTCCCGCCCCACTACATGCTTCGGCATATGAGGGAATTATTGGAATTACTTGTGTCTTCGGACACATGTAGGAGTACAATATAGGGTTTGATCAATTTGTAATCCCACCATATTGGCAACAATAAAACTAATGTTAACAAAGGGGTTTCTTAACATACAATAGCATCATTAGTCAATTGGAAGTACGGCTCACCCATTGTTGGACAAACTATAAGAGAAGTTTAAGGCGGGTGTAGCTACGGCACCCCAAAAGAAGTCAGGTTTTTAATAAGCTTCGCGCTGACCTGTTTCTCCGCTTCTTTGTGCGTCCAAAATGGAGCTACCGAGAACATTTGACAAAATGATGACTATACCAAAAAGGTTAACAAAATATTTTCTTAACTTTGTGCTACAAGTTGTTTTGCATGCTTCTTGTACGCCATTTTTGTCACATATTTTGTAAATTTATGTGTATACCCCTATGTGAAATTTTAAGTCTATGTTAGCCAAATGAAGAACACATGCATTTGGATTGACTTCTCTAGTCAGACCTCAGGGCCTTTCCAACCCATGGCGAATTTTTTCCATTGGTCAGACCTTTGTCAATTTTCGCACGTTCTCTTTTGGTCGACTTAAATCGAGTTACCTGGTCAGACCTCGGACCCGAGGCATAAGATGAGACAAAAACATGTACATGACCTTACTATATACTATGTCATTAGTCTCATAATCTTAAGAGTTGATTCATGCAATTAACGCTCGTCGCTTACCTCTTGCCCCACTTTGTTTACACGGTGGTCAGACATTCGGTAATAAGTGGGAGGTCAAGTTGGATCTTAGTCGTTTTAGTAATTAATTGGGTAGTTAATTCCTTAAGAATTTAATTATCGAAATACTAATATTTGAAACTTTTTTACAATGTAATGACATCCTGTCAGCTACATTCGGTCTTCAGGGGCTTCTTCGAGAAGCAAAAACTGACTGTACCCAAACTTTATTGGTTTGGTATCAACAACTTAGGATTGTACTATCATTGAGGATAAGTTGAATTACTAGTGCAGCCATTCCTCCTGCTCCTGTGCTCCTGCGGTCAGATGTTGATCTGAAATCCTTGAGCTCCATACTTGCTTGGGTTAAATGATCAAAAGGAATTGCTGGACTCATGCTCTGGACCATGGAACCAGTATCAACGGAAAATCTGGAAAAACCTCCATGCTAAGACATGCTAAGGAGTTAAAACTCTATTTGCCCAGCGAGCAGAGCAGGAGCTTCTGTTCAGACTAGCGTGATTTTCAGCTGTAAAAACAGGAAGAAGGGCAGTCAGTTAGTCGTATGTTTGAAAATGAAGGGCTATATTGCAATCTAGAGCGTTTGGGGCACCCGTGAACACTTGGCTTGCTGTGAGTCTCGTTTCTTATCGGTCTACGCATGGAATTTGATGGGTTTGTGCATAATTACAACATTGCATAGCTGGGGAAGACTGTTAACGAGTTGCTATGCTATGCTAAGCTCATGAGCAAATCTCTTAATCTGCCAAAAACAACGCTCCTGCTTACATGCTATTCAAGCTGGTAAAGTCCAGGAAAAGCAATAGCACAACAAAACCGCAACCGCAAAGGCTGCCAGGGGATAAAATCAAGGGAATGGGAAAAATAAGCACGCTTATGCTCCT
Source organism: Tanacetum coccineum (assembly GCA_026074375.1). NCBI lineage: Eukaryota > Viridiplantae > Streptophyta > Magnoliopsida > Asterales > Asteraceae > Tanacetum > Tanacetum coccineum. The sequence continues at coordinate 33,553 of BQNB010009136.1, forward strand.
AAGCCCAAGATTCCCCTTCCACCCAAGAGGGAAGATCCCGCAAAGGACTCAATCTGTCATGAGTATGGTGAGACAGGACACTGAAAGAGGAACTGTCCTCAGTACTTAGCCGAGTTGCTAAAGAAGAAAAAGAACACAGCCTCTGGAGCTGGTGGTGGTTCATGTATCTTCGTTATAAAACTTAATACTTTCCTTAACAGATCATGGATCTATGACACTGGTTGTGGTACTCACATTTGTTATACAACGCAGGGTCTAAGGGCAAGTAGGAAACTGAAGCCGGGGGCTCTTAGCTTGTACGTGGGCAATGGTCAACGTGAAGGTGTGGAAGCAATTAGCAACTTTGATTTATCTCTCCCTAGCGGATTAGTTATTATTTTGAACAATTGTCATTATGCTCCTTCTATTACTAGGGGAGTAATTTCAGTTTCCCGTTTGTACGAAGATGGATTTATTAACCGCTTCGTAACTATATATATTCCAGTTTTCTAGGAAATACAGGTTTATTTTAGGTGTCTTCCCAAGGGATGGTATTTTGAAATTGATTTGTTAATTCTTATGCAAAATGAAAGTTCTTTATATATGTAAGCAACAAAAGAAGCCAAGGCTAGACTTGGACTCCGTACTCTTTGTGTCATTGTCAGTCTTGGACTATCAGCAAAGAAACGCATTGAAAAGTTGCAAACACGATAGCTTCTCAAATCATCTGACCTTGAGGGCCTTTTTGAAAAATGTGTTTCCTGGTATGTTGGAAAGATGGCAAGAAAAATCGGGGTTAACACCATAAGTTGGAAAAGGGCCAAAGGTCTTACTTAGACTATACACACCGATGTATGTGGCCCATTTAGAACCTTCAAGACAAGGAGCAAGCTACTTCGTCATTTCACTGACGACTTTAGTCGTTATGGTTATGTTTACTTGTTAAAGCATAAACATGAAGTGTTTGAAACCTTCAAGTGTTTTAAAAGAAGTAGAAAATCAACTCGGTAAGACCATAAAATCGCTACGTTCTGATCGTGGGGGCGAATATATGAGTCAGAGTTTTTGGATCATCTCAAGGAGCATGGGATTATCGCACCAATGTATCCTCCTTAAACTCCCAACACAATGGTGTGTCGGAGAGAAGAAACAGAACCCCTACTGGGATATGGTTCGATCTATGATGAGTCAAAAACTCTTCCAAGGCCTTTTTGGATTATGTCTTGAGAGCTGCTGCACGCATTCTCAATATGGTTCTATTAAGGAGGTTGAATAAAGACACCATACAAGTGTGGAATGGCCAAGCTCCTAAGCTGTCTTACTTAAAAGTTTGGGGTTGTGAGGCACTTGTTAAGCGAGATACTCTTACCAAGCCTGACAAGTTAGAACCCAGGTCTATTAAGTGTATCTTCATAGGATACCCAAAGGAAACAATAGGGTATATTCTTCTACTAACCACACCCGGAGAACAAGTCCTTGTTGCTCGGAATGGTGGAATTCCTTTGAGGAATAGTCTTATAAATCATGAAGCACAGTGGGAGTCTAGATGATCTTGAAATTATTCAAGACGATGATTACGCATCCTTCTATAGTCACTAGCTTAAATATGAAGAGGATGATATAGAAATGGATGACACCTCAAAAGTGATATCATTCCCATTTCGTAGGACACAAGGACCACGCGGCACCCCCCCCTATCCCCCCCCCCCCCTCCCCTTCCCCCCCTCCCCCCCCCCCCCCCATACTGATCGCATAGTGTTTATACATCGATGCTGAGGAACATGAGTTAGGGGATCTCGGTGAAAAACAAAACCCGCTACACTATAAAGCTGATTGTTAGACCCTGAGTCTGATAAATGTCTTAATGCTTCTGAATGTGGAAATGCAATCCTGAAAGACAAATGAAGTTGGGTCTTGGTTGAACTTCCTCCTAATGGCAAAAAAACCGTTTGGTAGCAAGTGGCTCTTTAATAAATAAGAACGACATAGGTTCGGAGTTGTTCACCACCTTTAAAGCTCATCTTGTGGCAAAGGGATATACTCAAAACCCCAGAGATTGGGATTATGAGGAAACCTTCTCTCTGTTGCAGACATATTAGAGCTATTAGGATTCTTATAGCCATAGCTGCGTACTATGTTATGAGAATTCGGCAAATGGATGTAAAACTGCCTTCCTCAAGGGATATTCATAATGAAGAGGTTTACATGGGAGCAACCTGAAGGTTTTGTTAATCAAAATATCCAAACCGAGTATGCAAGCTAAAGCGTTCCATTTATGGGCTTAAGCAAGCATCTAGGCAATGGAATAAGCGTTTTGATAATGAAATAAAGAAATTTGGTTTCAATCAAAATGCTGATGAGTCATGTGTATATCTAAAAGCTAGTGGGAGTAATGTCACTTTCCTAATCTTGTATGTTGACGAACATTATTGATCAGAGGAAACAGTATTCCAATTGTTACAGATGTTAAATCCTACTTGGAAGTGTTTTGTATTAAAGGATTTAGGTGAAGCTGTTATATTCTTGGAAAATCTAGATCTATAGGAGATAGATTACGCGGTTGATTGGGCTTATGTCAAGTTGACTTATATCGAAATTTCTTAAAGCATTTCACATGGAGAATTCGCAAACGTGGATGGTATCCCCATGCAGATAAAGCTTAGATTAAGTAAATCACAGGTGCCTCTACACTGCTGAGTTGAAGCGCATGCCAAAATGTTCCATATGCTCAGCTGTGGGTTCTATTATGTTTGCTGTGAGATGTACTCGCCCTGATGTGCGTTCGCTGCCAGAAAATAACAAGTGATTCCAACAGGAATCCAGGTGATCTTCTTTGGACTACTGTTAAGGAACATTCTGGAGTATCTAAGGAATAACTAAGGACCGGTTTCTAGGTTTACGGAGTATGATCTAAACTGAGAGCTCAGGTTTTGCTACACTGATTGTGGATATCTTACGATGGCTGATGACCTCAAGTCTCAAACTGGTATGTGTTCTGTTTGAATGGAGGTGTTGTTGCTGGAAGAGTGCGAAGCAAAGTTTTTTGCTACTTTCATCTGCGAGCTGAGTATATTGCTGCCTTGATGCTTCTAAGGCGAAGCCGATGGGGTTAGGAAATTCATATCTAGGCTCGGTGTTGTTCCTTCATTGAAAAAACCTTATATGTATTGTGATAATACAATTAATGGTGCAATCGTATAGTATGATCTGGAATCACTAAAGGAGCTAGAATTTTGTGCCAAGTTCACTACCTCCGCGAAGTTAATGAATTTGGTGACATAAAGTTAGAAAAAGTTTACAAACAGATGACAACTTTGTGTCACATATACAAGGCGTGGCTTTTCCAAGCATTCTGAACTTACTAGGATATTGGAATGCTTCCAGACTAGTGTTTCATGTAAATTTGTGTTTATTTGTCATTTGGATAATTGGGAGTGTAAGACAATTTTATGTCTGATGAATTAAAGATACGTGGTATTTGTTATCATTTCTTATACACAATTGTTTGTCTATATTTTCATATTTAATCCTTGAATAATTGATCATTATAATATAAGTCCATTGTCGGTTACAATATGGGAGTATTGTACATTAAGGCAAATGTGGTGTTGGTTATATTCTTTCGAAATATGGAAGGTTCCCACCATAATATATGTTACTCACAAGGGATGCGTATTGGACACCTCAACCTTCAAATGTTTACTTTATCTTCGTTGTCATAGGTAAATTTGAATCCGTTGTCATAAGTAAATTTGAAAATGGATAGATTAAGTCATCTTAGACTTGGAATATAAACAAGTTATGGTAGGTGTGGATATCACTTTTTAATTCTATGTCAAACGCATGTCCTGAATTGGTTGTTATAAAGACTTTTTAGAAGTGATGTGAAGCAGCATTCACAACACTTGTATTCGACAAGAATTTGTTCCTCCACTTGATATGTGCAGAATAATACCTTGGCGCCTCTCCAGAATTCTGTTACATGATCACTCACACCGCAACGTGGTGAAATGATTTGTGTAACAGTACTAGTATCTAATTTACCCGTCACAATAAGACCTAATTTTTTTTGATAGTTAACAATTGCGGATTCAAAATTTTCATCAAATACGTCAGTGAAGTTTTCTTGAGTAGGGATTTGAAGGTATCCGAAACGATGAAAGTATTTTTTGAGCTCAGACATACCCGTGAAGTTTGCGCCCTTGCTCGCGTCGATGAAGCTCAAGAAGTTGTTCCATGTGGCGTTTGGAGACAGTTCGGAGAGATCGGTTGGTATTAAAGTGCCCGGCATGGTTCTGGCGGGAAATACTGGATGGATAAATGTGAGAAACAAAAAGAAATAACGGAAAAACTGAAACATGTTTTGTCAGTTGTAATAATAAGATTTGTAAAGTGTTTTGATATTTGTTCAACTTGTTTTAACACCATAAATCAAACTATTTATATGGACCACATTCTTCCAAATTATTTTCGTTTTGTTTTTTTATATTACATATTATACATGCACACACACGACATCCAATCTCTGTTTAGTTTTAGTTAACCTAACTAACAAAAATGGTTTGTTTGGAAAAGAAGCTACGATTAAGGATAGCAAAGAGAAAATATATGTACTATGTTTTTACAGTCAATAATATCTAATAAAAGTCTAAAAAAACATTTTTTTTAGCAAAAAGTCTAAAAAGTTAGCACAAATTAATATGAAAACATACTTTGTCTATCGTAGTTATTATTATGAAAGCCAATAATATAGTGTCTTTCTCTATCGTAGTTATTTATCATTATTGAAAAAAATAAAGTTGATACATAGATAAGATGAATGTCAAAGGAAATTAAAATAGGTGTTTTAAAATTAGAAGATTCATTGGAAGCCATTTTTCCTTTCTGATTATGACTACTTTTTGATGGCGATGTAATTTTATATGGTGGGTGAACCACTTGGGCCGGGTTTCTATTCTTTGTCACTCACTTTCTATAATATGCTTTTTTTTATAGAATAATGGTATAATAAGTTAATAACGATAAAAATAAAATCACACGTAATCCTTTATTGTTTTTCTCCCTTGCATATATATATTTCTTTTGAATTCTTACTTGCTAACTCAACAAAAGTGATCAATAAATAAACGGTTAATTTTCAGTAATTTTTTCTCTCGCTAGATCTCTTATCATTAGAGCATCCACTATGGTAAACATTTCTAAAGGTTTATAATTGTGTTATGACATTAATTTATAAATATTTTAATTTTATAAACCTATCCCCACTATGTATAAACCTTTTTAAGTTTTATAAACATCTCTAACGTGGTGTTTGTTTTTCCTAAAATGCCTCTTAACAGCATCTTAATCTGACTCATTCCGACGCGGTCAGACATTTGGGTCATTAAGACTGTTTGTTTATTTCATGTCATTTAGAGGCAGTAAGAGGCAAACACTGTTAAGAGCATTTGTTTTTTTGCCCATTAAGAGGCATAAACTTCTTACTCAACTAGATGTGAATTGGATGTTTTAATACCTCTTAATGTTTTTTTTCTTTATTTATTTTCTACTTTGCTATTATTTTTTTATTTTTTTTTCTTATTTCACTTTTATCTTTGTATTAAAAAAATTAAACAAAATGATTGCATATGTTTTGTTATATAAAAAATTCATAAAATCATATGTGCCAATTTATATTTTGTTCAAATTGAATGGTACGATTTTAAAGTCATTTATATTTGTTTAATGCATGTATTTCATAAATACTTTAAATTTAAATTGATTATATTATAAAATTTGTTTTTTTATTTAATAAATTTATTTTTTGTGCGAATGCAATCTTTTTATATTTAAATTGTAAAAACTATTGTTTAACACATCTATACATTATTGCCAAAACAAACAGTCTTATTTCATTCAGATTCAGACTTCTCGACCACTTATTCAGATTAAGATGGGAATCAGATTCAGACGGGAATCATATTCAGACTTTTCTATCGAATATTCAGATTCAGATGTGCGAATCAGATTCAGATTCAGAGCCTCTTAATAAACAAACAGCACATAATATTCAAATGCATTAAATTATGAAAAGATCTAATATCCTAGACCTCTTCATACCGCATATGCTTGAAATGGACGTTCACTATGATTTACAAGTTTTTAGACCACTTCATAATTTTATAAACCTTTTCATAAACCACCGAGTAAATTGCAAAAATGGTCCTTGTGGTTTGGCCAAATTGCAGATTTGGTCCGTCAAATTTCAAAATTGCAAAAACAATCCGTATTTTGAAGGTTTGGTTCCACTTTTGGTCCTTGGTCTAACTAAAATGACTAAAATACCCCTCCGTTCTTTTACCAAAGCTGTCCGTTAAGAGGGGTATTGTAGGTTCCCTAATTCACACAAACATGCATAGATCTAAAGAGATCTAGAGAGAGAAAGTTAGAGAGAGAATTGTTGAGAGAGAAACTAATAAAAACACACTTAAGAGTGTGTGTAAAATGACTAGATGCTTACCTCTTCCAAAGTTGGAAGATGTATTTATAGTTCTTACAATACACCGGGTATTAGTACCCGGTTCAATACCGAAAGTCATACGTTTACCTATTAAACTACGAGCTATATTGAACAGTAAAATACATGGGGTGACCGAGTCTTTTTCTAATATCTAACAATCTCCCCCTAAGGGAGGTCACCCCTGAAAATACTAAACTTAAGATCTTCAATCTTCAGATTGATCTTATGTATAGCTCGTAAACGTTTGATTTCATTGATTTGTATCTTGTGAATCTGAAGTAGTGAACTTTAGACTTTTAGGCTTTAGCTTGACTTGTATGTGATCTTTGAGCTTCTTTGAGATCATCATCCAATCATAATCTCTAATCATCATCATGTGATCTTTTGCCATCTTGTGAACTTGTGTCATTCGGAATGATATGCTCACACTTTTCTTGATCTTGAAAGCTTGAATATTCAGAGTTGCGGAAGCTTTAATAACAGATACTTGAGCTTTCATGATATCTTCGAATGAGTCGTTTGAGAATGAGCACGCGGTTATGAACTTGATTTTGTTGGAACACGGTATCTCCATCTCCATCTTTAAATGTTCCTGTAATAAAACAGTTAGCAATAAAGAGAAAATTGATTTGTAAAAACAATCTAAGTGTTAATTATGAAAATATTTTGTAACACTTCGATAGTTTTGATTGGTTGTCAAATGTTCAATAACCGTCAATTCTTATGCTGGAACAAGTTTGATTCACGTAGAATCGCACCATCGTTTCTTTCCAGTTGACACAAGTTTGATTCTTGTAGAATCGCACAAGTCACCTACCTAGAGCTTGTTTGATGTAGGCTCTAGCAGGATTTCCATCTTCATAGTGAATACCTTCGTATCACTCGGATGTTCTGGCAATATCACAAGGATAATGCGTAGGACTCTTAAGATAACCTTGTTTCCACAGTGTGTGAAAGACAAGATAAATGGAAATGTGTCCTAACGAGATTAATTGATGATCTCTTGGCTCTAGACTCGAAAGTGCGCTTTGATATTAGTGATCGGAGGCTGGAGCTGACTGCCACCTTTTCAATACCGACTTACTCGGAGTGAGTGAGACAGTAGATTGCATGTTTAGTCTCCGTGACAAATGAGACAAGTTTCTTTCAAGAGAAACTCGAATGGCTGGGAAGGGTTGTGCATTGCATCACTGGGTCCATGATGTCGTCTTCAATGTCAGCAATCAACTTGTGATTCTGACAGCATATGTATTGACCCGGTTTCTGCCTTAAGTGTATGGAGGGCTTCTTTCTTTACACCCTTTATCTGTACAATTCTTTTTCATTCCTCAACCCCTTCAGTGCTTACCGAGACTTCATGACTAGCACCTTGTTGGGTATATTCCAGTACTAGCTCCATCTCAGTCGGCACTATTCCCTTGTTCTCACATTTACTCCTTTTAATCATACCTAAGGACTTCTGTACTAACTAGTGGATTGTCCCTGGGTAGATCCCTCCGGTTCTGGCAGGATCATGGGAACGAGTACCTAACCTTACCATCCTTATAACTTCGATAAAAGTAAATACATGGTCAGTCTTTTGGTACAGTTTACCTTGCCATAAAATCACTGTTGAAAAACTCAATCAGGTACTTATGATATAACTATCAAAGTGTTTAGTACCCGATTGTTTTTGCATTTCAGAAAAGCTCCCCCTCAACATGTGCATCGGTATTCGAAACTGTTTAGCACATGATGGTGGAGAATACACTTGAGTAATATGATCACATTACATATTTTAATCACATTTTCTCCCCTTATCAAAAATTTCAAACCCTTTGACATTTTGGATATCACTTGATTTAAATATGTTATAAAATTGGGAGAAAAGTGTGCCTATTATTCACAAGCCGTGTTTGGAACATATTAATGCTCCCCCTCAATCGTTGAGGGTATGTGTTAGTGTCAGATATGATAATTTTGAAAGATTTTTTCGTTAAACTCAAAAACCTGGTTTTTTAAGTTTAATGAAAAACTCATGAAAAATTCATAGACTGACACATAACATCTAATGTACGAGATGTATGTTTCATTACCGATGATATTGACCTTAATGCTGGAATGATAAAATCATCCACTTCTTTTGATTAGACAGTAGCCAATATCTCTGAGCCTTCCACTAATGAAGCAATCGAGATTTCTGAAGTTTCTTCAGATCTTTATCTTTCTACCAAATATCTCGATGAACTGTAGGTTTGTAGTGGAGGTCGTGGTGGTTGAAGTGTTGATGTTGTATCAGTTGTCTCTGTAACGCTAGAAGGAACATCAGCTGATGCAGTGAGAGCTCTGAAGATTTGGTTCCTTAGCTTCGTTTGTCTCTCCGAGACCCGGTTACACTTTCCAATCGGCACCTAGACATTAAAAATTTGAACAACACTCTCCCCCTCTAATCGATGACCCGTTTTCTATTTAAAGAGCTGTAGTCATTGAATTGAGTGTCAAATTGTCCAGATGATTTCAAATAACGACTTTTACCACCATTGGTTAAATACCAGAAAACTATTTTTGAAGAAATCAATTGAGAAAAATTATTTGGTTATCAAACAGAAAGGCTTCTCTTCCGAATTAAGAAAAATGCACTGAAACGTACATTAATCCCAAATTGCATGGATATAAAGTAATCCATGCCCGAGTAAACTTAATTACCCGTTGTTAGGAAACAGTTTGGCTTTCAACGACAATCTTTCCTCCAAAATAGACCCGGTTTTGCAATTTGAATAATTGCAAACCATTTTGTAATTCCAAATGACTTAAAATATTTTACCATGTCTCATTTATGTACTTATGTACAAAGGATACAAGAGGACACTTCATTTACTCATCCTCTCCTTCTTGAAGGCGTTTGAGGGTTTCAGGGGTTAAACTCTTCATCCCAAGTCGTGGGAGTAGAAATTCAAAACGCTCTCTTGGTAAAGCTTTTGTGAGGATATCTGCCAGTTGATAGTTTGTTTCCACGAAGTAAAGTTCAACCACTCTGTTAACATGTGCTTGACCATATGCCTGAGAGACTTTCAAGCTCATTTGAGTACCTTGTTATAAATTGTACTCATAATCATCCATATGAGGTTCAGGAGCCGGTTGAACTTCATCTTCATCACCGAGTTTGAAGGAACCCTTTCTCCTTGTGAATGTATATGTCCGTGTTACCAAGCTGGAGGTGACTCGAATGGGTGAGCTTACTACTGCAGGAGGACATTTTACCTTTCAAAGAAGATCAACAAACTCAATTAAGCCAATGTTCATGATCTTAAAGCTATAACCCCAGTCATTTGCATCATGATCAAGCATTCCAGAATAGCTAATAAAGATAAAGGGACATAATTTGCTGATGTAGTGACTTGCCCTAACATACTTTGTGATTTCTGATGATATCAACGAAATGCAAAGATAGGGTTCTTTTGCAACTTCTGTAGATCCAAGAAAGTTTCCCATTCCACAATCTGTAACCAACTCCGCAATGAAGGATCTGTATCATCTCTGTTCATCTCTGCTTTTTTGACCAGATTAGAAACCGTGTTGATCACATAGATTCACTATGCTCCCCTTCAAAAATTGGCCATAGGCGATTGCCATTTTTGATCTAGTGAATTAGAATACCAGCTGATCTAACGTTGATCACGTTAAAACGTCTGAAACGAGCATGGAAAAATATAAACTTTTTGATGAGAATGATCAAGAACAAGAAGATTTCTCTTCCTGATGAAGATAAAGCGCACTGAAGCGTACAATCTTCTTCTCTTTAAGGAACGGGGCCTGAAGAGATGCCAGCAGACGCCTTTGTGACATTTGAGAAACGAGGTTTGAACTGATTTGTTTAAACGTCTTTTGACAATGAAGACCGAGGCTTGAACTGCTGTGATCAAACATCTTAAGACATTGAGGAGCAAGGCCTGAACTGATTTGAGCAGACATCATTTGATGAAGAACGAGGCTTGAACTGTTTTGTCCAAACATCATTATCGGCTCGGGTCCTGAACTGTTGTGTACAAGGAAGCCCATTCATATTTTCTTTCCTCTAAATCGATTTTTGAACACTTGAGTCCAATAACCGATAGGATATCTTACCACCTGCAAATTTAAAAAACCCCAGTCAATTTGGAGGGTTTGAAACTTTCGGATCCCCAATTTGTGTGGGTCCGTTGGTTTAGGCTGTTATGATAGAACAATGCACAGAAAGCTTAGTTAAAGGGCACAGTTCGCCTAAGGCAAATTTCTTTCCTGTGGGTCTCCATTGATAACCACAATTAAGTTTTCCTAAGGCGACTTTCTTTCCTGTGGATCTCCATTGATAACCAACATTAGCAAAGAGTTTTCCCGTTGCTTTCCAAACCTGCTTGTCTTGTTCAAAACTGTATCAATAGTTTGCCTTTGTTTCCAATCGCTTGGTCTTGTTTAAAACTGTTTACTCAGACAGTTGCCTTTTGGTTTCCAGATTCGGCTTCCCTTTATTCAAGAGAAATTTAACGAGTGGGGTAGCAATTCCAGAGCGCTAAATATAACAACACACAGATCATGATTGCAGAGTTTAAAAACATTGTTACACGTTTTGCACACTAGAATTCAAATTCGAATAATAACAACACGCTTAGAGCTAATGCTAGACATCAACCCGATTCACTTTTTGTCCTTACAGACTTATTGTCCTAGGGTGAACTCTACTTCTTCTTATTCCTCAGTCTTTGCATGCCGATCCCCTATTTTCTTTGTATTACCTCTAGGCTTTGATCCGCTTGCTTCAGTGGAAGTGTTTACTCCTGTAGAATGAATCACATGGACATTAGTTTTGTTGGAACCTTTTGTTGCACTTCGTGTTTCTTTCGTGTGTTTGCTTAATAGGTTCCTGTCATCACTAAAAGTAACTGCTTTTCCTAGTAACAGGGGTAGAGGAGCCTTGTTATCTCTTTCATTGAAACTTTTTGGGTAAGTGCCAATCACCCTTCTAACAATTATTGAGATATACTTATGTCTTGCAAGCATAGTTAAGTAATACCATGGTTAACTACTCTAGCTTCCTCTACAATCTCCCTACCGTTTTCTTACACTCTCCTTAAGATGTTTGACAAAGTTTAAAAATGAGCACTCCTATTGTTTCTTAAGGGGAATGAGGATGGGTTTAAACATCATTGGCATACATGCCAGGAGCAGACCTTTTGGTTTGACATAGCCACTAGTGAAACAAGGCGTCTTTGCTTCGCAATTGAGCTTTAGACTCTCAATCTCATTCCACAATGGTAGATGTCTTTTCACATTGTGTGATCACGCGCAGCCATTAATTAGTCGTATCAATTCCTTGTAATGTTGTTGACCTTTTCTACTCTACTCTATACAATCATTTTTGTTCTACAAGAGCATGACATTTATACATTATAAGGCACTCGACTTCTTGTCGTTTTACATTAGCGACTCGAGCTTTTTCAGTGTCTAATTCACGTTATCCTTTTCTTGAATCTGATGTTCGAGGTCTTGATTTTTAAAACGAATAGATCCTAAAATCAGAGCTTCCTGTGATGCTTGTGGACTTTTTTATATCAAAACGTTCTTGAAGATGTTGATACTTTAATTGCAAATTTAGGTATTCCCTTTCAAGTTTTGAAAATAAGTTTTTGACTCATCATGAACCTTTAGACAAGCGTCACTTCAAATCAAGAACAAGCTGATATTTCCACATCATACAGCAGTTGAGTCGACAAACAATTAACAATCAGATTCTCATTTTCAATGAGAAGGTTTTTCTTTTCAATTTCAGCACATTGCTTGTCTACTGTATTCTTGTCCCCTTCGTTATTCATTTGATCAAAAATTTTCATCCATTACTTTAACTTCCTTAACAACGGGAGTTTGAACTCCAACACAAGTGTTTCTTTAAGAGTTTTTGAACAATGGAATCTCTTCAGTGAGGTAACATCTTTTTGTTTGCTCAAAACCTCTTTCCCCCTCTGTAATACCTGTTGGGGTGATTCTAGTTTTGCAAGTTTTGTCAAATTCCGTAAAAAGTTGTGTGAGTACATAAAGATTAATCTTCACCTGACTTTTAGTTGGAAGAATTCTGGGGACAAGCTTGACAGGAGTATTGGGTGGATACACTGTCAATGCTGAAATTGGTTTTGGAGCTAAGGTCTCAGCCTTTTTCCTGTTGTTGTTATCTATGGACCAAAATATCTGTTCTGGGGTCAGATTTCTTTGGGGAGCAAAGGTTGCAAGAAAGTTCTCTTTCGTGTAATCTGGGGGGGCAATCCTAATTTTATTTTCCACACATAGAGGGCTTTTCATTTTCTCAAGCATTCTTTTCCTAGTTATCTCAGATATCTCACGAGTATCCTCTAAGTCATGTACAACAGGTTGCAGATTGACATGACTAATACCTGACATATATAGAGCAGTTGAACTTGCTTTGCACGTGAGACATAAGGGATTTTTGTACCTATCGCTACCAATAGTTCTTTTTCATCATAAAATGATTTTGGTTTACATATCATGTGAACCCGTTTGAAACAGACTGATCTTGTTTGTATAATCTACTTCAACCTTTTCTTATAAGCCTGTGTGAATGTCTAAGAACTCTCAAGGAATTGGTCTCTTTTTTTTAAAATCGTTTTTCAAAATGATCGCTTCATCTCCTCATTAGCTTATTGGTTATGTAGAACGAAGTTGGCAATTGTGCAGAAAAGTTTCCGATTTTAAAGAAGTTTCTTTATCGATTTCGTCAAGATAATATTCTCATTTGTTCATCAATCTTCGTTCTCTATCAATTAATTCAAACTTTAGCTCGGTTTCATGACACCCACGGACCAGTTCCTTATATCTCGCAAGTTCCAAAGTAATGTGTCATTAACTACTTTCAACCTGCTTATTTTTTGACATAACTTTGACACCCTGTCATGCATTTCATCGAGAATTGACATCAATGCAGCATTCGTATACAAAATACATTACTTTTGTACAAACATGTTCTTCGTTGTCTTTGACATACTGATCATACGGAATAAATTACAATCACTCGTATAGTCCAGTATCAATCAACAACGTAGTTGTGTTGTACATCGCTTTGCATCTCGTGTACTTCATGATACTCATTCATATGATCTACAAAGGTATCATGATCTTGTACCTCAAACTGAGCATTCGAGTCATATGATGTCCCGGCTTCATCGTAGATTGGATCTTCAGATGAAAGATTTGCCATGAGCATGGTCTGTGTGGTGGGAGCCTCATCAACATCAAAAGTCGACTGCAATTGCATTGATCACTTCAAGACATGTCCACATGGAGTTGCCATATCATACCATCTCGACAACAAAATTGAGTGACATGTCTCCTCAAGAAACAACAACTAGCTCTTCATCCAGTACAGCGCACCATACTCCATAGAGCATTCATAAGCAGCAACTTGGCTTTGAAGTCAGTTGAATCCTGAGGTCGCGTTGGTTGTAGGACCATTTTCTCCGTGCATATGTGCCCGAGTTCCTTTGCAGTTGTAAACACATAATGGGTTTTAGCTGACCAGATTCATGTTTTCACAACTCTGTTCTGACCTCCAACATTTCCAGCTACAATATTCCTCTGAGCATTGTTCCTCTAAATTGTCCTTTCCTTGATTATTCGCATTTTATCTAGTCAAACGAACGATCCTGAACAACAACTCTGTCATCTTGAACTGTAAGCTTTGTTCCTTGCATTAGAAGACTTCTGAGGAGGCAGAGTGGTGTTGGTTAGGCTTTTCAAATCAGTTATCCGTTGAAGTGTTTCATTGTCCGTTGACAAGTTCTCAACAAGTGATGGGTTTGAATATTTGAGTAAGTTGTGAGACTCAATGATTGTGTTGAGTACGTCGATTTGATGGCATTAGACACTATGCCAAGGGGTCATCATAGGTTTGAATGAAACCATTCCCTCATCATTCGTGTTCTCATTTGCATGGCACCTCATGTTGCTCAATAGGCATACAACTGATCAAAGTTAGACTCTTCAAACCTCGGTTTAGTTTGACATCATAATCAACTACTCCATTCAGGTACCATGTTGTTTACAAACTTAGAGTTGAAGCTGCATCTGGACATGGTCATCTTGAGTGTTTCTCAAGTCTTAATGATCTTCCGAAAACCTAACAAATAACATGAATGGTCTCTCCTTTGATTTGACAGAAGCGTTCAAATTCATCGTATAATTGTGATTCCCTGTCAATCTTTGTTAACTCAGAACCTTCCAGAATCATCTTTACATTGTCCCAAATGTCTTTGCTCAGTGTAAATGGTTGATGATGTGTAGATGTCTTGTATACCTTGAATCAATATATTACGTACACAATGTCAGCTTATAGAAATACTCTTTTCACGTTTCTTCAGCAAAAGTCTGTAAAACTCTGCACGTTCTTCTGACCTAGTTAAAAGGTGGCACCCTTAATAGTTTCTTCAGCATCCTTCAGCAGGAGTTTTGTATAACGTTTCCCATTTTAAATGACCTTCAGTAATCGATTTCATAATGTTCTCGACAATCCATTATCTTTTCCCAACAAATACAGACGAATGCGTGTTGCCAAGATTCAAAGTCTGTTCTGTCAAGCATTGGTGGGCGTGAATCGGAACCGGCATACCAAATATCTTCTGACAATTTAGACATCTTGATGTATTGGTTATGAATGCAATTAACGTTCACGGGATTTTACAAGTCTATGATTAAAACCGATAAAAGATTAACGGGATTTTACAAAATCAATAGAAAACCGTGAATGAATAATCGGAATCAGCGGCCAATGGTTTAATTGTCTAAAAACAGATAATCGTCTGGCTAGGGTTACAGCTGTTTGTTTCAATAGGCTCACCAAGCTGAAACGGGCCTAAAAATACAGATGGGCCGTGAGCTAGAACAAAAACAAGTCTAACACAAATTCCAAAAATATGAAAAATGTCAATAACTCATAGTAAACAAGCTTTTTGGGCCTTGAAAAATCCTTAACCAGCTAAAGGTTGGTTACAGCGTGATCCGTCACGTTTTTTTCTTCGATTTGAGAGGTCACGGGACTGAAACGGACTTACGGATCAAAAGTTATGGCTGTTTTACTGAAACCCTTTTCTTCACACAAGATTTCTTGTCAAAACGCAGTGCTATCTTTAACCAAAACGCAGTGACACCAAAACGCAATGACACCAAAACGCAGTGACACCAAAACGCAGTGACTTTGGTCAAAACGCAATGAATCTTGGTCAAAACGCAATGAAATTTGGTCAAAACGCAATGAAATTTGGTCAAAACGCAATGAAATTTGGTCAAAACGCAATGAAATTTCTTCAAAACGCAATGAAATTTCTTCAAAACGCAATGAAATTTGGTCAAAACGCAATGAAATTTCTTCAAAACGCAATGAAATTTCTTCAAAACGCAATCTGCAATCAAAACGCAATGAACCAAAACGCAACCAAAAAATCAAAACGCAACATGAAGAACATCAAAACGCAACATGAAGAAAATCAAAACGCAACATGAAGAACATCAAAACGCAACATGAATTTTGCCAGAAAGTCAAAACGCAACGACGAACTATACGAATTTTTTCACCAAAAATCGCCTTATAATCACCCTTTTTGACCTTTTAGCTTGATTTCTCTTGCACAATTAGCTACCTTATGCCTAGATCTTGCTTAATAACATAAACATTCACACATCTAAGCACAAAATTTTCGTTTTATTGTTTTATTTCTTCAATATTCCACACTATAACGAAGTTGGATCTTGTATTAAACCACAAGAATCAACCACGAATCCACACGTAGCTCTGATCCAATTGTAGGATCGTTTAATTCATAACACGGTGAGATTCGAGTCGTTATAGCTAGTTTCTAGGAGAAAACAAAGAGAGAGATTCCTAGAGAGAGAGAGTGTATGATGTTTTCTATGAAATGAAATAATGACTAGCTTGCCTCTTCCAAAGTTGGAAGAGGCTATATATAGTACTTACAATATACCGGGTATTCACACCCGACTTAAAACCGAAAAACGTACTATTAACTATTAAACTACGAGCTATAATAAACAGTAAAATACACGGGGTGACCGAGTCTTTTTCTCATATCTAACATATATATATATATATATATATATATATATATATATATATATATATATAATATATAATATATAATATATTGTTCGGCACTTTAAGAAATTCTCGGTGTATCTAGTTTTTATCATTGGTGCTTTTCTAGTATTTAACTAAGTATAAAAATTTATAAAAATTTCGGCATGATCCGTTCGAGTTTTTACACGTTATTCAAAGTCGTGAGACTTTAATAAAAACCATTTTCAATCACTTTCATCCAATTTTATAATTACAAACTATACATCATCAAATCTCTTTTTATAATTTATCAAAAGACCATTCGGACCCTTATTGGGTGATTAAATCAATTAAACCGGGAGTAGTATATGATGTTCTCGGGTCGTAGTCCCAACGAGGAGTGAATTGGAAAGTCGAGAGTCGGTTTGATATTTGATGTTTGAATGAAAAAGATTTGGATTTGGTTTTTCTAATTAAAATGCAAAAATGATTAAATAAAACCTAGGAACGAAAGCTAGAATGATTTAAACCTAAAACCTAGACGAGAAAGTAAAAAACGCGAGTTTTATAAAAAACTAAATTATCAAAAATTAAACCCTAAATGATTTTTAAATTTTTTCTAATCTAAAATAACTAAATTAAAAGAAAAAGTAAAGAAATTTCTGAAACGGGGCTTAAAAGGTTGAAAAATGAAGAAAACGAAAACCGGGTACGAAACCCGTTCTTTAAAAACTAAAATTTTGCAAAAAATGACCCTACGAAAGTAAATCTATTTTTCCTAAGTGAAGAATGATAAAAGAAAATTTTGTAAAAAAAGAAAAATATTTTTTTGATTTTTATTTAATTTTTAATAATTAAAAACAGTTTTTAAAGAAAATAAATAATAAAAAATAGAAACAAATGGAAAAACTCAAAAAATTAAGGCAAGTAGCTAAAAGGAAAGATGGACTAGGAAAAATAGTGTTGGTGGCCCAGCTTATCAATAAGCAAACGAACTAAGCCAAAAAACAGCTTATGGGCTTATGGGCTAAACAGGGTATAAGAGAAATTAATTGTGCAACAATACTGGTTGAGCTAATTTAAGCACAATGGTTAGGAGGGTGTTAGCGTTTGGTGAACGATTGTTATAAAGGGGAGGTCCAGGGTTCGAGCCTGGGCCTCTCTCTTTTTATAAAAACTTTTTTTCCCTTTTTTTAGAAACTTATAAAACACATGGAAAGGAACATTTTTTATAACTACAACATTTTATTAAACTTATCAAATAAGCTGAAAAATGAGCAAACAAGTGGGCAGTTTAGCTATTTTTTACTCAGTCTAAATAAGCTTAACTGTTTGATCTTTTAAGACAAATAAGCACAGCTAATTAAGAACTAAGCATAAACAAACTGTTATCTATACTAAATAAGCCTAAATTAAACTAAATAAACACAATCAAATAAGCAAATAAGCAGGGAAATTAAGCAACAATAAGGGAGGCAGAATACCTATATATAAACTAAGGACAAAAAGCTAGTTAAACTAAGGGATTATCTAGGGAAATAAGCTAAGGGAAAAGCAAACTAACCTAAGCTATGGGGTCTAGTTAGCAAGTTTATCCTAGAATAAGCTAAAAAATATAAGCAAGTAAGAAGAAAAAATGAGCAATAATAAGGGCAAACTAAATTAAACTAAGTCCTAATACTAAGCTAGCTGCTAAGGGAAAATAAGCTAGGGAAAGAAGGAAATAAGCAAAGACAGGGGAAACCTAAGCCTAGTAAGCTAACAAAGGCAAAGATAAGCTAATTAAATAGACAGATAAGCTAGAGAGTTAAATAAGCAATAACCCTAAACTGCAGGCCAAAACAGTTAAAATGCTCACTAATGGCTTAAAAATAAGCCACCTAGAGGGATTCCTAAGGCCTAAGGCTTATAGGGTCTTGTAGTTTGGCTTATTGGCATTCTATAAAAGACAAAAAATACTAAGGGTTAAAACAATAAGCCAAGAAAAAAAGGGTCAAAGAGTCTGTTTTGCACAGGAGGTTTTTACAAAGTAAAAAAGGGACAAAGGCTAGTCTTGCTAAAAAGCTACTAAATATGCTCAAAACCAAAAAGTAACTCAAAACAGATTGAAATTAGCTTGGGGTGAGCTTGTGCTAAAAAAATAGGGGCTAAAAACAAAACTAACCATCTGGTTTTTTGGATTTAGAAAGACAGTTTTAACCAAAAATGACTTAACAAACAATAGACAGTTTTTTTAAAAGAACACAGGGAAACAAATAGAATACTACTCTAACACTTTTGACACTTAAAATGGACACAATCAAGACTCAAATAAAGATTTCAAATACTTAATCTAAAAAAAACTTGCAAACTGTTTGGTCAACAGTTACAAAGATTTCTCAAGAAATCTTTGAAAATGATTTTTTTAAAGAAAAAGCTAGTAAGAACTTGTGAAAAACAGCTTATGAAGGCTTGTAAAAGAAGCCAAGTGACCCAAAACTTTTTTTTAGAAACAGTTTTGACCCGTTTGACTTCCTATCCCAAACACCCCCTTAAGTTTTGAAAAACTTAAGTTTTGTTTGACAGAAAGGAATAGAAGCTATGAAATAGGTTTTTAAAGCTTTAAAAGATTAAATATAAGCTTAAACAACAACAATTTAAAGACAAATAAGTAAATACATTAATTTAAAGAAAACTTTTAAAATGACAGTGAAATAAATTGCAAGGAAATTTAAATGGCAAGAAATTTAAATGACTGAAAACTTAAATGACATTAAAATTAAAAATGCAGTAAAGAGGTACAAATCTTGATATAAGCTTTTGCCTTATACAAAAATTCGACACCGACTAAAGGATTACAAAAGCTACTATTTATACTAAACTAGGAGGTCTATCATATGTGTTTCCTCTTCATAGAGAGGGTTGGCAGCTTTTTTGTGGTGTGAGAGGATCTTAAAGTCTTCTTATGTCCCTTGAAAATCCTTGGAAAGCCCAAGAACAGAATCTCAAACCGTTTGCAATTCATTGCCCAGGGTTGTACTTAGGATTGCCAGCTTGGCCTTGTTGGTTTTTGAGGTGGGGGAGAGTGGTGGTGACATTTTTGGCCGGATGTGAACAGTGCCCAAGGTGTTATGAAAGTGACAGGGAAGGAAGGGGAAAAATGGCGGGTAAATGGTGTTTTGAGTTAACAGGTAAAAAGGTTTTGGGTATAGGCAAAACGAGCCCCTCATCTTGATATATATGTTTACAATGAAAGTGCAAGTGGTGTGTTAAGTTTAGGGATATGCTAGATTTGGCCCTTCTGTTTATATGTGGTTATTGTAAGTGAAGTCCTTATGGTAAATATAACTTTGATATGTTGGTAGAAATGCCCCCTGAAGTTTATTTTGGTCTAAAAAAAAGTAATGGGCTTGGATTTGGTCTTCAAGTCCCTTAATGCTACCCGCCATTAGATGGATAAGGGTAGGCCCATTAAGGTTTTCTTCGATTACGGCATCGGGTTTGACTTTGACTTTTCTTGGGTTGACCATTTGGTTGATTTTTGCTGACTTTGGCTTCGATTTGACTTTGGCTTTTCCACGCTTTTCTATTCCGTGCTCGGTTTTGTCATTTTTGGCTTGGTTTTTCGTCCTTTTGTCGGATATCCGTTTCCTGCACAATATAAGTAAAACATACAAATACAATGTATTTTTGGGTACGTTTTTGGTCATTTAATCCCTGGTTTTTAGTGGAAAAAGGTATGTGGTAATTAAGCACTTACCAAAATCCCCCATGACAAAACATTGCGTGTCCTCACGACAATCTATGAAGTAAGCACATAGAAAACCTAAGAATCTCGATCCCCCTCGACTATACCTCGAAATAGCTAAGTGTTCGTCGAAGGGAATTTAAAGACTCATAAGTTTTGAAAAGCCCTGTCTTTACCATTTTTTAAAGATCTACACATATTTTTGTATTTTTCATTTTTTTTATTAAGCAACTAACTTATTTGACTTTTGTTATTTTATAACTTTAAGGGATCATAGAACAAGATGCATTTCGATCCGAGAATGCCCCAAAAAGGATAAATTCATCGTCCCCGACTTTTCACTTGCTCCAAACCAAGCTTAAAACGAAATCACCGCTAAATATTGGTTAAGATGCTAACACTACTCATATTTGCAACTTTTGAACTTTTCACTCCCGACAATTATTATATCTTAGGTGTATGTGCTATTTTGAATTTCAACTTTGGATCAATGTTTTGCAAAATTCTATGCTTCACGTTCCACCCGAGAATAATGAGTTTGAAGGCGAGATCATCCCATGTAGCGACTTTCGTCTCGGCACATCCCAACCTTGCGGCTAAGTGACCAGGCTTTTGACACCTCACAGAGACTAGTATCGGGACTCACGGACCTTAGGTTTAAAAAACTCTTAGGTTTCCCGTATACACATAGCTTATAAAATAGAATAGTCAAAGTTCAAAAGCATATTTAAATTTAACAAAAAGAGATCTATTTATTAATTCACACTTAATATTAAACACTTATGCAATTGTAACCTTCGACCTTTTAGAAGGCGCTACATCGGATTAGCCAAGCAAGATGCAGCAAACTTTTATCAGTCTCGGATTATTATTCTTACTATGGGCTTTCTTTAGAAGGCTGCAACATCGGTTGTGAGCCGGCAAGATGCAGCAAACTTTTATCACCCCACAGTTTATAATTATTACTATCATTTTTTTTTATGATATTGAAAAGACTTCTTTGAAAACTATCAAGTATAAATTGAACTAGCTAAAATTTTTGCTATATACTACATAAAAATTAATTGATTTAAGTTTAATCTAAAAATAGCACGTATATTAATTAGGTTAAGAGCTTATGGGAGAAAAAGCCACAAATTACACACATGAGCTCTTAAGATTTCCAAATAATCCTTGTTTAGCATCCAACTCATACTTAACACTGTCTTTTTTCGGTTTCTTCGCGAATATTCGCGAACTCTTAGTCTAAAAGTTAATGAAACAAGCTAACTCAACCGCTCGATCGAGTCAAAATTTACTCTTATTCTACCCAGCAGGAAAGTCAAAATTATAACAAAACACTTATTTTATTTTTTTAATTTTTTAATTTATTTGAAATTCTGGTGGTAAAAACAGGATTACGTGAAAACAACGACTGCGGGCATAATCAAATCGAAGATCCCCCCATACGAAGACTAAACATTGTCCTTAATGTTTTACGAAGGGTCTCTATGTAAATCTACCGTTTTTATTAAGATGCTTAAAAGATAAACATAGTCCGATAAGAATTTGGATATCTGATTCCCAAGTGAAGCTGAGGATTTTGAAGCTCTTGTTGATCGAAGGACAAAAAACATGCGAGCACGAGAAGCTTCAAAAATTCCAGGACATCCTTAGAATACAACACAAAACACGAAAAAGAAAGAGGCAGACCTCCAACACAACACACAACACTTTATTTCATTACTAGTAACATAACTACGGATAAGCAATAGGGTGCCTCCCACGAACGTTTTTTTAAGTCACATTACTTGACACTAATCCCCCATACTTGAGCTTGTCAAGGGGGATAGAAGTGGAGACACGGAACATCCAAACTCGGGATGTCCTCCTGGTAAAGCACGGAAAAATCATCCCATCGGCTTTCAAAGAATTTTTAGTACTTTGAAAGCTTGAGTGCCACCGATGAGATAGTTCCAGGAGAAGAGAGGCATGAACTCTTTTAGAAGTGAGAATCCCAGGGTTGTAGACTATTTCCTCATTTTTAAATGAAAATGAGAGTACAGCTCCTAGCCCGGGAACTTCTTTGTGGAAAGGAAGTTCATAAAGAGGAGGATTAAAATCCTCAAGAATTAAAGAAGCATTAGTGGCCTTCTTTACATTCTTTTTCGGTGTTGCAAAGTTGGTGACTTCAAAGAGGTTCTCATGAATAATATACCCCGGATTAAATACCTTGTCCTTGTTGTCGGTCGAAGACAAAGCATCAACCTCGGAAAAATCCTCATAGAAAACCGAGTCACACTCGGGAAAAGGAAGGAAATCACTTGATTCAGGGGAATCAAGTTCATCAATCAAGATTTTAGAATCTTTGATTTTCTCTTCCTTGAAGTCAAATGGATCATCATAAGTATCATCATTAACGGTCTCATGATCAAAAAGATTATCATCATAATCATCCCATAATGGTGGGGATGAGTAAATCAATAGCTGTTCAAGCGTGTGAACATCTCAGAAATTGTATCATTAAGATTGGCATCAAAGAATTTCAGCAGCCAAATCTTCGAGAAATAGAATCCATATCCATGATAGGATCTTGGTTAAGAAATACTCTAATTCTAGAAGATCAGATTCGGCATTAAAGGAAAGATCATCATTTCTTGGTAGAAATGTGATATGAGCGAGTTCATCGGCAAACTCCTCAAGAAAATAGTCGTTAGTCTCAGAAATGTGGAAGACTGAGGTGAAGAAGAGGTTGTACTGCACTAAGAATTTGAAAAGAGGGAGAAGAGATGAAGGATTACTATTTCCTGGGGGCAATGAATCACTTGTAGAATAAGCTTCGAATCCTTCCCAAAGTAACTCACTTTCTTCGAGGTGAGATAAGTTGGTGGAAAGAAGAAGAAGACTTGGTCTCAGGGTTCTGAAATCGGGAAGTGGATTGCCACTCGATTGAATTACATGATACGGAGGGAATCTTTGGTTTTTATCAAGATTTAGCAAGTTTCTCAATATTGTCTTCCTCCGGATCAAAGATATAATCAGTTAACTTCCGGTGAATTTAAATTGGTATGCAAGAGAAAAGACGAAGTGGAATTGCCACGTGGGATGATTTGTTGGCAAAACCAAAATCTTCACGAATTTCCTCAATGTGAAACATGTAGACATCATCATGTTGATTGATTCTTGAGAGGTTCGTGAAATAGCTGAAGTGTCATATTCTCATGTTTCTGATAGGTTTAACGCGGGGTCGAGGAAATTTTGGTGTATGGTGTTGTGGGGTCCTTTCATTACCGTCACGGAGAATCATTTCTTCCCCATGAACGTCAATCAAGCATGAGCGGCTCCGTAAGAATGGTCTTCCCAAAATGAGGGGGACACGCGGATCGCTCTTATAATCAACAATGACAAAATCAGCGAGGAATGTGAACTTTCCAACTGAAACAAAGACATCTCTTGCAATTCCTTTCGGAGTGTAAATATCACGGTTAGCAAGTTCAAAAGTCAATTTGGTGGAAAATAAGCTCGGTAATCTAACTCTTTCCACACCGAGAGTGGCATCAAGTTGATGCTAGCACCTAGATCGGCTAGGGCTTTGCACTTGAGCTCACTAAAACCACACGGAATGAGAAATTTCCCAGGGTCACCTAGCTTTTTGAGAAGCTTCTTTAGGATATAAAACCGCTTGACAGTTTCACGTAAGTGTTTGCCAATCTATAAGCTTATCCTTATTTGAAAGGAGAACTTACGTATCTTTTGATATTTTGGATTTAAAATCAATGCATCATGCAAGAGTGATGTTGAAATGAAGCTGTTTAAATCTGCCAGAATTTGAATTTGAACATCATCCCTTATTCTTTTGTTGCTTTTCTTGTTCATTCTAGACGTTAAGGGATATTCGGTGACGAGGATCCCTTTGATGAATCACAAAATTTTCTTTGTTTAGCTTTTATTTGACTAAGAAGGTGGACCTATAATGGTAAACTACCACCACGTCCGGTCCGTGAAGGTCCCCTCTACATTTTCATAACTCCTCCGGATTAATGACTGGAGGAGCATAGGAACAGAAAAAGAGAATCATCAAGAACAAGACCAATTTTGAGTGGTAATTGGCTTTCAATTCCCTTTTGGGTTCGACAACGGTGTTGCTAAGGGAGAGATCCCGTGCCCGATGAAGAAGCCGGTTTTCATTTTGATAAAGTTACCTACATACTTCAAGCCTTGATTCGAGTAGCCAAGTTGTTCAATTGAGTTTTGCATAAATTGATCTTAGTTTTCATTAATGCTGAGGTAGTTTGTTAATTCTTGCGGTAAGAAGCAACCGGAGGTTGGGTATTAGGGGCTTGATAATTTTGAACCTGATTCTGATTATGATTAGCACCCTGGAAAAACTGATTTCTACCCTGATTGTTATTTTGGTTGTTTCCCTGATTCCGGTTTTGATAAGGCTGAACTTGGTTGTTTTGATTTTGATTGCTTCTGTTTGATTTATTCCCAATGAAACCTGTGTCCGAGATAATTGTCCATGACGATAGCTAAGCAGATTGCGGTTACCTTTGAGGTTGGTAGAATTAAACCACTTGATGTATGCCTCCCTACAAACATATACGTTCTGATTTTGCCAACGTGGTTGGATAATCAATGTAAGAATAGGACCACCATAGTCTCGCAACCGGTGTGCGGTATTAACTTGTTGGTTTGTTTGAAGTACTCTTGTTAAGTTCCTATTCATTTCTTCCATTTGAAGCTTAAGGGACGCTAATGCGGATTAGAAAAGTGATAGAATCTCGATGACTTTTCCTTTGAGCGTAAGTATCCCATCCATTGTGATGGCGGATCATATTATCGATGAGATCATAGCACTCTTTCGGGGTGCCTATTCATAAAGGTTCCCGCCGGCAGCAGCATTGAGTATCACATGCCCTTAATGTCAACCGTTATAGAAAGGTAGTCTATTTGAGTCACGGGTAACATTTGTGGTTAGGACATCAACCAATTGAAAGCTTATAACGTTTCTAAGCTTCGAACAACGCTCAATCGGTCCTTTGACGGAAAATTAGTAATAATCATTTCTCCTCAACGTGGTCCACCATAGAGGGAGGAAGTATTTCCGAGAAATAATTTTTGCCATCTTGGTAAAAGAGTTACTTAGAATTCCTTGGCAAATGATCAAACCATTCGGCGGCACGATCTTGCAAGGTGTAAGGGAAGAGATGTAGACGAAGGGCGTCATCGGAGACCCCATACACTTTCATGCTTTGGGTGACATGCAAAAATTTGTCGAGATGCTTGTTGGAATCATCACCCGGTCCGCGAAATGGACACGAATTTTGAACTTGTTGAATCATGTCATTCTTAAGTCCAAAAGTCGTTGCTTGAATTGCAATCGGAGCAATTGGTCCACCTCGACCATCTAAAGATGGTTGGCACAACTCCTTCATAGTCCAGAGGTCGAGAACTGGTAAACCACCTCCTCCGGCGGGAGGTGGTCCGGCACCACCTGCTCCATTAACGGCCATGTTAACTACGAGAGGATTATCAATAGGTTCTTCAAGATTAAAAGCTTCAACAACTACCGGTGGGGCTTGTTATTGAGGATGGTTTTCATTACGAGATTGAGAACGAGTGCGCATGCACTTAAAATATAAAAAGAAAATTTACACTAATTTTTTGGTTTTTCAACAATTTTTCACAATCTATTTTAATAACGGACAACGAGATAAGACACTTAAACCTAATAATCAACAAGCTTCTCGGTAGCTCTTTAAAAGAATTAACTTTTAAAGGTGAGCCGTACGTCGCGAGTGACACAAAAGGTAAGTTTTTGATTCTTTGGTTTGGGAACTTATTAATGGATAATACTTCAATTGAAAGTATTATATGTTGGTGTTCTTTTACCAACTTGATGATTTTTATTGATAATTAAGGACAATTTTTTTTATATTTTTGATTTTTCTTGATTTTTTTGGTTTTTATATATATAAATATACTAATAAAAGAAAATGAAAAATATTTTTGTATTTTTGTATTTTTATAAAGAAAATAACTCCACAAGGAAGGATCTTCAAAGCACTAATTGTCAAACTTCGAAACGACAAACGCTTTCACTCCTCCCCGGCAGCGGCGCCAAAAATTGATTAAGACGGATTACACCCTTTATAAATATATACTTATAAATAAATATAAATATATAATAAGGATCAAAATCCACAAAATCAATGAAACCGGAAGTAGTATATGATATTCCCGGGTCGTAGTCCCAACGAGGAGTGAATTGGAAAGTCGAGAGTCGGTTTGATATTTGATGTTTGAATGAAAAAGATTTGGATTTGGTTTTTCTAATTAAAATGCAAAAACGATTAAGGAAATCCTAAAAACGAAAGCTAAAATGATTTAAACCTAAAACGTAGACGGGAAAGTAAAAACGCGAGTTAAAGAAAACTAAATTATCAAAAACTAAACCCTAAATGATGTTTTAAAGTTTTTATAATTTAAAATAACTAAGTTAAAAGAAAAATGAAAGAAAATTCTAAAACGGAAGCTTAAAAGTGTTAAAAACGAAGAAAACGAAAACTGGGCCCGAGACCCGTGCTTTAAAAACTCAAAATGTGCAAAAATGACCCTACGAAAGTTTTCCTATTTTTCCTAAGTGTAATATGACAAAATAAAATTTTCTAAAAAAGAAAAATATTTTTTTGATTTTTATTTAATTTTTAATAATTAAAAAACAGATTTAAAGAAAATAAATGATAAAAAATAGAAAACGAAATGGGAAAAATCTCAAAAAATTAAGGAAAGTAGCTAAAAGAAAGATGGATCTATGAAAAATAAGCTGGAGGTCCCAGCTTATCAATTAAGCCACGAATTAAGCCAAAAACAGCTTATGGGCTTATGGGCTAAAAAAAGGTATAAGAGAATTAATTGTGCAACAATAGCTGGATGAGCTATTGAAGCACAAAGGTTATGAGGGTGTGAGTGTGGGACGTTTGTTATAAAGGGGGAGGCCCAGGGTTCGAGCCTGGGCCTCTCTCTTTTTATAATAACTTTTTTTCAAGCTAATGAGGAAACACTTTTTATAATACACAATCTTCTAAATTATATAAATAAGCTAGAAAAAGGAGGCATACAGTTTGGAAGTTTGCTTACTTTTATCTTAAGGCAAGAGCAACTGTTGCACAAATTAATGGGGACAATTATAAGCATACATAAAATGTAAGAAATAGAAATATATAAGTTAATGTCTAATCCTAATAGCAATATGTGAGAAGCATAAAGCACAAAGTTAAGAGAAAAGGCAGGTGTAGACTTTGAGGCAGGCTTATCTTTACGAAAATTTGAATAGACATTAACTGAGCTAGAATAAGGGGCTTATCTAGGGTTATAAGCTATAGGCCAAATGGAATAGCTAAAACAGAAGGGGGCCTCAAACCTAATAAGCAATATCTATCCTAAAATAAGTCACAAAAGATAAGGGAAAATAAGCGAAAAACAAAAAATAAGCTAGATGGCAAAACTGTTGGGAAAAACTAGTCCAGGGCACATCTTTTGACCTAAAAAATAAGCAATCTAATTGGGTGTCTTAAGACTTAAAAATCGTCTAGGGCTTATAGAGGTCCTTAGGGTAGCTATCTAAAAAATGTATAAAAAGTTTAGAAGGGAAACAAAAAAAGTACCAAAAATTAAGCTGTTAAAACAGGCAGTTTGCACCAGGGGAGGATTTACAAGGAAAAAGTGCAATAAGCCAGCTTATAAATAAGCTGGCAAATGAGCTCAAAACTGAAAAGCAAACTAAAACAGATGGAGCATAGCTTGAGGTGAGCTTGTGCTCAAAAAATTAAGAGCTAAAAACAATTTTAAGCTGCTGGTAATTTGAAATGAAAAAAAAAGTTTTTAAAGCTAAAAATACTTTAACAAGGACATGGCAGTTTTGAAAAGACAAAAGAAAACCTAAGTGACTTGACCCTACTGCATTATACTAACTAAAACAACTCAAAAACATACTTAAAAAATGACTTTTGAAAACTTAATCAATAAACTCTTTAAAACTGGTTTTGACCCACAGTTTCAAAAGAGCTTATAGAAAATCACCTTAAAACAAACTTGAACAAAAAAAAAACTTTTGAAAAACAGTTTAAAATAGCTTAAAGAAGCTTGTTAAAGAGGACCAAGTGACCCAAAACTTTTTGAAACCAGTTTTGACCCACTTTGGGTCACTAAACCAAACACCCCCTTAAGGTTTGAAAAACAAAGTTTTTCTTGACAGATTTTCAAAAAATGCTTAGAAAAGACTTTTAAGAACTTAGAAACTTATAAATAAGCTTGACAAACAGGTTTTTAAAAGGCAAATAAGTAAATGACAAGGTATTGAAGATAAACAGTAACTTGCATAATTTAAAGACAAGAAATTTAAAAACAGAATTTAAATGACATTTAAATTAAAAAGACAATATTAAAAGTGGTACAAAGATTTGTTTTACAAGCTTTTGCCTTATAACTCAAAAATTCGACACCCTAGGGGCTAACTATTACAATGGCTTTTATAATGAAACTAGTTTAGGGTTCTTGTGTTTCTTCAGTCTTGGTTGTGTTTCTTTAGTGAGGAGAGAACTTCAATCAATCTTGGCCCTTCGTTTTGCTTGTTGCCCACTCAAAGTCATCACAACCCTTGAAATATTGTCTTTTTTCAGTAGCCAATGGGTGAAGGGAGGATTGCCAGCTTGTCACGAGGCCATGTGAGTGTGGGGATAGTGGTGGTGATGGTTTTGGATGGTTATGGCAGGTTATAAGCCAAAAAGATAGTGAATAGTGGTTTAATTGCGTTTGGCG
Source organism: Tanacetum coccineum (assembly GCA_026074375.1). Taxonomy (NCBI): domain Eukaryota; kingdom Viridiplantae; phylum Streptophyta; class Magnoliopsida; order Asterales; family Asteraceae; genus Tanacetum; species Tanacetum coccineum. The sequence goes on from BQNB010009136.1 coordinate 62,650, forward strand.
GGAAATGGGGAGTTTGTTTGTTTATATCTGGGTGCAGGAGAGGAGTTTGGGAAATTGGCAGAAAAGGTCCCTTAATTATATATATGTTGTTGCAAGAAAGGTCCTTGTGGTAGTGAAAGTATTAGGAGGTTGCCAATTTTAGTCCTCAAAGGTGTTAAGTTGTATTACAAACTCAGTCCTTGTGAGGGTAACGACAGTTAAGGGTAACGGAATATGGGCTAACGGCTTAACAGAGAAGGGTTTGGGCTTTCTTAAGTTATTTTAGGCCGTTTGGTGAAAGGAATAATGGGCTTTTAGTGGTTAAATATAAAAGGAATTGGGCTCATGGTCTTCATATAGTATACTAATGGGCTGACCCGGCCCATTAGATGGGTTTGGGTGGGCCCATTAAGTATTCTTCGGTTTCGGCTTCGGTTTTGACCTTTGACTTTGCACGGGTTGACTTTGACTTTGACTTTTGTTGACTGTGGATTCGATTTGACTTTGTCTTTTTACGCTTTTCCATTCTGTGCTCGGTTTTGTTCGTTTTTTCTTGATTTTTCATCCTTTTGTCGGATATCCGTTTCCTGCACAATATAAATGAAAACATATAAATACAAAGTATTTTTGGTACGTTTTTGGGTCATTTAAGTCTGATTTTAATGGTGAAAGGTATGTGTAATTAAACGCATACCAGAGCTGTCTTAGATAAAAAAGATGGTAAAAACTTTCACCCAATCTACTTCGCAAGCAAAACTCTAAATCCCGCTCAACAAAAATACACCGTAACCAAGGAAGAACTTATGGCTGTAGTTTTTGCATTCGACAAATTTAGATCCTATCTTATTCTATCAAAAACTATTGTTCACACTGATCATTCAGCTCTTAAGCATTTATTCAAGAAACAAGATGCTAAACCACGCCTTATTTGTTGGATACTACTCTTATAAGAATTTGACATAGAAATCAAGGATAGAAAAGGTACAGAAAATGTTGCAGCTGACCACTTGTCCCAAATTAAAAATGAAGAAATAAGTGATGTCAGTGAAGTGGATGATAACTTTCCTGGAGAGACCCTTATGGAAATCAACACTAAAGATGAACCATGGTTAGCAGATTTTGCAAACTACTTGGTAGCTGATATTATACCAAAAGGGATGACGTACCAACAAAAGAATAAATTCTTCTCTGACCTCAAACACTACTTTTGGGAAGAACCCTACCTCTTCAAAGTATGTTATGACAGAATGATCAGAAGCTGTGTATCTGGACCAGAAACTCAAACAATTTTAGATCAATGTCACCATGGACCAACCGGTGGACATTATGGACCAAATGTAACCGCTAAAAAGGTCCTAGATTCAGGATTTTACTGGCCGGCAATCATAAAGGAAGCTCATACTCTAGTTCACCTTTGCGAAGCATGCCAAAAGACGGGAAATATATCAAAACGTGATGAGATCCCCTTAACCAACATTCAAGTATGTGAAATTTTCGATATATGGGGTATTGACTTTATGGGACCATTCCCAAAATCGCATAAATTTGAATACATTCTTGTCGCTATTGATTACGTACCTAAATGGGCCGAAGCTTAGGCTTTACCAACCAATGATGCCCGAGTGGTTATCACTTTCTAAAAGAAACTATTTTACCATTTCAGAATGCCCAAAGCCTTAATCAGCGACCGAGGTACTCACTTCTGCAACAAAATAATGAAAAAGATCATGAAAAGATATGGAGTTAACCATCGTTTCTCTACATCATATCATCCTCAAACTAGTGGTCAAGTTGAAAACACAAACATAACTCTTAAAAGAATTCTTGAAAAGACTGTTAAAGATAATCCTGCTATTTGGTCAAGAAAACTTGATGACGCTCTGTGGGCTTTTTGTACTGCTTACAAAATACCTACCGGTACCACACCCTACAAACTAATATATGGAAAGAACTACCACTTACCATTTAAAATTGAACACCGTGCATACTGGGCCTTAAAGAATTGTAATCCAGATCTCATCGCTGTTGGTGAAAAATGAATATTTCTGTTACACGAGTTAGATGAACTTAGACATCAAGCCTATGAAAACTCTCGATTATATAAGGCAAGAACAAAAGTCTGGCATGATAGAAAACTAAGAATAAGAAAAGAATTCAAACATGGAAACAAGGTTCTGCTCTTTCACTCAAAGTATAAATTCAAACAGCCGAAACTCAGATCTCGTTGGCTAGGGCCATACATAGTAAAACATCAATATCCGTCCGGATATGTTAAATTCTATAGAAAAGATGGAAAAACATTTATTGTTAATGCTCATCGACTCAAACTATATCATGAAGAAGAAGATTATAATGACTAAAAGGAAGCAGTCACTCCCTTCTTTCCCAAAGAATGACTCACCAAGTTCGAGTCTAGCTAACGACTCTCTCAAAAAATTAAGCGCTTCTCGGAAGGCAACCCGTGCTTCACTTAAGTGTAGAGGAGTCCCTCCTCCATTCTTTAGCTCATATCCTTTATTTATTTTCTAATATATATAAAAAACAACAACAAAAATATTTTCTTTTTGTGTGCTTTTGTGTATTAACTTTTATGCAGGAAATATAGCTTAAAGATTTGGAAAATTATGAAGTCTTCTCAAGGATAGCTCTCTCGAAGCTATATATCTCTATGCCTCGAGAAGTATCGTTTTCTCTTAATTTTCCTTATTTTATCTCTATTATCAGTTATCACATTGAGGGCAATGTTCAACTTAAGTGTGGAGGGGAGCCAAATAGGAAAAATTAATCATATCCCTCCATGTTTGCCCTACCAAAATTTTTACCAACCGATACTTTCAAAAACAAAAATCTTACAACATATATGCTTTCAAAAATTAAAAAAAGATCTTAGTAAGGCAAATACAACCGGATTGACGCTATAGCTAGCACAACCCAGTCTACTAAATTATGAGAATTATAAGCCTTTAGAATATTCGGGTACCCACCTTTAGTACCCAAGATAATTGATGCCTTTAGCTTGTTTGAGTTAAGGAATGAGTAATCATATGTATCTATTCCATCGTTATGGATGTGTATATGTGGTTTTGTCGCCTTTTCTGGAACAATGGTATTGGTTAATAATTATATTTGACTGAGCCGGTAATTTAGAAGCTCTAGAACTTGTGCTTGATCATCATTTACTAGACCGAAGCCTGATTAATCATATGCTATGAATCCCGCAAGTTTTTGTTCTTGCAAGCACTCCCTTTAGTGCTAAGTTGCTGAAATACCTAAGTAAAGAAGTTAAAGTTAAAAAGTGAAGTTCTGTGCCAAGCCTTAGTTATTATTGTATGCTTTGGTAAAAAATGTGTAATATGTATAGAAGTTCAAAGAAATAAAGGCTTAAGTTTCGGCACATGAAGATTAGTATATGCTCGCTTTAGTATCAAGTTCCGTTATTCGGTCAGGTTTATGTGTCAAGTACAAGCCTATGGTAGCTGTCTAGATTATGTCTGTGCAAATTGAGTGTGTTTCACAAAAATATATATAAAACCCTATCTGAGTGAATTATAAATCAAACACATTCCTATGTGAGGTGCTTAGTTATATGTCAATGCCGGAAAATTTATCTAAACTTGTAAACACTTGTAAAATCCATATTTTCTCCACGTCACAATAAATGATTTTATTTTCTCGCTTTGATTGCTTGAGGGCAAGCAACAGCTAAGTGTGGAGGGATTTGATAACGCCCAAATTAGACATATTTTCGATGGCATTATTTGTATATATTTAATCATTTCTCGTGAACTTTCGATACTTAATAGCATGAAATATGTGCAGGTTCGCTTGAAGATATCCCGAGCTCAAACACAACAAAGATCGAGTAATTATACACTTCGGGAAGACAATATAATGAATCAAGCCTAAAAGTGCAAATGTGCGTGCAAATGTGCGCCGCAGTTACCAATTATGCGCCACACTTATCCTCAAGTCAAGGAATTAAAAGACTTTGTCAAATACAGCGATTAACTCCGTAATTACAATCATCAGCCGTACAAAGTATTTTGAGCGCACGCACTTCGCTAGACTGACATTGAAGAATAAAATGAAGACGATAAATGATACTAGCATTAATACCCTAAATACGCACAACAAATTCTTTTGTACGTGAACTTTTTCATAAAACATAATTTCCTTTTCAATTTAATCCTAAGTATGCCGCACAATTTACTTTGTGCGCCGCACTTTCACCCCTCATTCAGCCTCTAAATAGAGGACGAATTTCAATCCTTTTCATTCATCTTCTTATAAATTCTTCAACTAATACACATAATTATCTCCCTTATGAAGTCCTAAGCACTTTCCAAGCATTCTCCAAGTATAAACACCATATCCTTTGAAGAATCAAGATCAAATCACCAAGAACAACGAAGAACATCATACTAGTTTAGTAAAAGAATGAAAGTTTATTATCGAATCAAGTTATGTTATGAACTCCTTAGCCAAGAGAGGCTAAATCTCTCATGACTACTCGATGATGTTATGATAATGAATAAGAGGATTATTATGATCATGATCTCTTAATCTCAAGTTTAAGTTACGACACGAAATTATATCTTATCTTGTCAGTATTTTCTTATCAAACTTAGATTAAATATTCATACCGTATAGTCGAAAGACTCTTATGATCTATGTGGTTTTAAAGATTTGTCTATGATCTTTAACGTTTGTGTCGAGAAATCCACTTTCGTAAACTGATAAACAAAAGCTTTGATATATTAGAAACTGGATTATTTGAGTGACACATTTGGTCTAGTTAACTAAATATAAGTCTTGAGTTAACCAAGTTAATTTGTGAAAACATTTTCTGACGAGAAATCCTTTTTATAAGTTAAAGGTTCCATCTTCGAGATCTTAATCATTTCCAACACTTATGAATTATTTTTAACTATCCGAGTAGTCATCTTTATTATCACTAGTAAAAAGTTATTTACAAAATTGTTAAAGTCTATTTCTATTCTCATCTGATTATTTGAATACTACTCAAATCCCTGTGGACGACCTGATCTTACCTAAAAAGATTATACTACATACGTGGGTTATACTTTTACCCGTGTGTTTCCCTATAATAAAATTGGTATTTTCAGTCATTATAAATTTAAAGCTTTTGAAACACATCACGGTTCTTTATAGTCAACTTATTTAGTTCTTTATAGTCAATATACATTCTTAGAGCATCGTCTTTCTTTTTGACAATTCTAGCATTTCGAAAGGTGCTAGACAATAGGGAGACTTTACAATTGGAAACGCACCAGGAATCAGGTCGATGCGAAATTCTATTTCACGCATAGGAGGAAACCTGTCAAGTCATCCGAAAATTATTCAGGGAAGTCACGAACAATACGAATGTCATCAAGCTTTTTCTCATCAGCCTTGATACACTAAAGTGATCTCGGATCCTTTTCCGGCCTCTCACCTTGGATTTCAAGTATCTCGCCATTCGGAAAGGGAATACAGACAATCTTCTCATAACAAACTATGACAGCTCAATGGTATGACAACCAATCCATTCCAAGGATAACATCAAAACTACCTAATCGAGTTGGTAACAAGTCTATTTTGAACACGTGGTTAAACAAGGCTAAGGCGCAACCACGTAAAACGGTGTTGGTACTAACAACCTTCCCATCCACCAACTCTACTTCGTAACTAGTGTTTAAAGCGGCCAGGGCAATATCAATAAAAAGAGTAAACTTAGTAGACACAAAGCTTCTCTCAGCACCCGAATCAAATAAGACACTTGCATAGTGATCATTAAGTAAAAACATACTCGTGACCACATTCAGATTCTGCTGTGGATTTTCAACCACCACGTAAGCTCTCGCACGAGCTCCCTCATTTTACTGGTTCCTTGCCTTGGGACACCTGTTTCTGTAGTGTCCTTTCTTACCACACCCAAAACACATCACATTTTGCAGGGAATTATCACATATACCCGGAAGCCTAGCTCTACAATCCTTCTCCATGTGACCCTACCTTCAGCTGGAGCTGCAGCATAGGCCCTGGCAGTTTCCTGCCTCTTATTTTGTTGCTGATGATGATTGCTGTTTCAGTTCCGGTTATTGTTGTTGTTGTTGAGGTTGTTTTTATGGTGGTCTTCCCACTTCCTTTTATTGCTTTCACTCACCCTTGCAGCCTTACCCTGAACTGCTTGCTCGACCAGCTTATGAGCCATATTAATTGCCTCGTGCAGGGTAGTGGGCTTTAAAGAAGTGATATTTCCCTTGATTCTTTCAGGAAACCCTCGGATATACCTCTCAACCTTTTTCTTTTCATAGGCACCAAATCGGGACACATCAAATCCAGCTCATGGAAACGATTGTTGTATGCCTCAATGTCATCTCCTTTCAAAGTTAAAGTCTAAAGCTCTTGCTCCATCCTTTGTATTTCAGTTGCTGGGCGTTATTCAGTAGTCATCATCAACTTGAACTCAGTTCAGGGAATACGGTTAGCATTGACGAGCCCTAGGGTATGCACATTTCCATTCCACCATGTTAACGCACAACCCTCGAAAGTACTAGCAGCAAACATAATTTATCTTCTTTGGCACACTTGGAAATTTCAAACACTTGCTCTGCCTTCTCTATCCAACGCCTTAACAACAACACCCTCCATTCCATTAAAAGGGTGAGGTTTTCCATTCATAAAAGTTTTGTGCGAACAACCCTGCACATTTTCCACTCCTCGTGTATTTGCTAGCCCAGACCCGCCAGTATTGCCTGGGTTAGCTCTAGTCTTTTCATACTCCTCTATAGCTTCCGCTATCCGCTTTTTCACCATTTTCTTAACGGCCTTTCGCTTCATCATCTTGGGAGGCATGATTCTTTCTACAATACAAGTACAAAATTCTGTAAGAATCTGTAAGAGCATGTTAAGTCGAGATACAAGATAGTAATGGAGAAAATGAGATAGAAGGATGATATAAATAATCATGAATTTACTTTCAACACAATATGCAATTCTATTATGAATTCACATAATGACAAGATTACATTTCACAATGATAAAAATCAAGAAATGAAATAGGAGAATGATGTAACAATAATGGAAACCAAATGATAATTCATTGAGCACATGTTTCCATTACAATCCGATAATGTTAAGTTTTAATAGACTGCGGTGTATACAAAAGAGAACAAAATTACACTCGGCAATATAATAACACTAACTGTTACTAACAGTTTAGTGTAAAAGTACAAAAGATACAAGTCTAGAAAGACCTAAACATAATAATAAAATAGACTACTGGGAACCACTAGGTGATCCCGGCGGTTTAGGTGGTTGAGACTCCCCAAAAGCAGCTGACCCATCAAAACCATCATCTGGGCGTGCATCCATAGCACCCCGTCCCAATCTCTCGGACACCCAAGCCTGCAAACTGTAGAATGCTTTCTTCCACCCATCCCGATCACTCAACACTAAAGCATAATTTGTCTCAAGCATCTCTAAACGCTTATTCATATTTTCCATCTTCTCCGTTTTCTCCTGATATTTGTCTTCTAACTTAGTCACTCTGCCCTCAACACCCCCATGAACTATACCTCATAACCCAAATCCCTATCAAAGTCATCCATGCGGCCTCTAACCTTATGAATTTCAGAATTGTTCGTGTCTATCTCGGCTTGGCGTTTCTTTTCACACCTCTCCAAATAGTTCACATTACTAAACAAGATTTCCGTATTATCATTTAACCTCACAATCTCACGTCTATGTAGATAAAATAGAGGAAATGGGGATACAGATGAGGGACCTCCCACCTTAAATGTACTACCACAAGGTAGCATATTGAGGGCCCCGCTAGCAACAATAGGAGCAACATCCTCAGTGTCTGATGAAGACTTAGACAATGGCGGTAGGGTAATAGGAGACCCAACTGATGGAGTAGCTGCAGGAGGTGCGTCCTCCTCAGCCTTAGCCTCCAATTCTTTTTCAGGATCTTCTTCTGGATCCTCCTCAAACTCTTCCTTAGGTTCCTCCTGAGGGTCTTCTTTTGTCTCAGGCTCCTCCTGAGGGTCTTCCTCGAACTCCGCATCAGACTCGTCAGAACTGGACGGGTCGTCCGCAGGGAAGTCAGGCTCGTGGTTTGGCGATGGCGGCACGTCCATAACCATAAAGAGAGAATTTTTTTATTAATAATAAGCATATATTATTTAAATGATTATAAAATTAAAATTTTATAATTTAACAGTGATGCTTTTATAAATAAACATCAATAATCAGAATGGTCAACGTTTATATAATTGACCAATATGAATATATAACGATACGTCAAAAGATAAACGTAAGAGATAGAAATTAAGCGAAGTATTATATATATAAGAACTTATATATTTAATACTTCTATATATATATTAATAATATGAATATAGATATATATAGTAATATATATATATATTGACTAGTCGTCAAAGGAAGTAAACAAAGGATCAAAGAGTGCTGCGCAAATATCCCATGGCGGATATAAATAAAGCGATTGAGGATTTTGCATTTTTGAAAATGAAAGAAAAGAAGTTTTTTTTTAAATTTTCGGTTATAGACTAGGTTTTGAAAAATGACCCAGTTCCCTATAATCTTGGCTCTTGATACCAATCTGTCACACCCCCAAAATCTGACGGCAGCGAAATGGTAACAATTGGGGTGCGACGTCATAGCACAAAATAGAAGTAATAGGAAACGACCTCAAAAGAGACGTTTAAAACAATATTTCATTCGATGCCTTGAAAAATATCAGAGTTTCCACATTTTGTCCCATAGTTTTTAAAAGTGTCATAAACCTTCAACATACATTTGTTTAAACACAAGCTTTACAATTCCAAAAGATGACATATGTTTTTAAAAGTTAAAGGGGTGCATCGAATATGAAATAAGCAGAATCCCTTCGACTTGATATCCCACACAGCTCTAATCCAAACTTCATACCTTAGGACCGGAAATTAAAACATGCTAAAAGTCAACACAAAGGTTGAGTGAAATCATAGGTTTATCAATAAAAGAGTGGACCACAAGATTCAAGTAATAGTAGACTACAAAAAAAATCCAGTAGTCCAAAACATGTATTATTGCACTAAGCTCATGACCCCGAAACCTTAACTAGATTTGTGCCATAGGGAAAATATAAGATGCTTGCCAACAACCTAACCGTCCTCACAATGTTAAATGCACCATGGTCAACTTGTAACCAGAAATTCAAGGTGGGGATTGTCAGTCCCGATAGATCTATCCATAACACTCGCGCTTACTACATTAGCAATTAACGATTCATGATTGGTAGGGACTTAAATGGCAATGTGGTAACTTAGGCAATAATATTCAGGCAATAATCTGGATAGCATACAATTTAAAAACACTTGTGTCCAAAAGTAAAAAAATCATGTAATTTCACCCCGTAGAGTTTGCAAACAATTTGGTAGTAAAAATGGGCTATGAACTCACCGAATGCAAAAGTACAAGATAAGGAAATCAACACAAGCAATGACGGCGCCGACGACTTAATCGCGACCTATTATTAGTGGCGTGCTATTAGAAAAATATAAATATTTCCAAGAAATGCATAATTTGCATATAAAAGTCCATATATTTACTACATATGTATAATCATGTATAATTGAACCCACACTCACCTAAAACTCCCATAATAATATTCCAAGTGACTTACTTTAAGTTTATGAACCATTTATGTAACATTCCGTATTTAAGGTCACTATTTATTCCGAACTTTATTTCTATTTTCATTTTTAAGCAAAGTCATTAATTTTACGTTTACCCGATTTGGTAAGAATTTCTCCTTCTTAGCTTTGCGTGATCCGTATTTAGAAATCTATTCCGTCTTCGTACCTTAAGTGGTTTAATA